>CM050173.1:119805146-119836844 GCA_027410445.1 Discoglossus pictus
TGATAGAGACACAGAGAGGTGAGGGAGGAGAGTGTGAGGTGATAGAGACACAGAGAGAGTGTGAGTGATAGAGACACAGAGAGAGAGTGTGAGGGAGAGAGTGTGAGTGATAGAGACACAGAGAGAGAGAGAGTGTGAGGAGGAGAGTGTGAGTGATAGAGACACAGAGAGAGAGTGTGAGTGATAGAGACACAGAGAGAGAGTGTGAGTGATAGAGACACAGAGAGAGTGTGAGGAAGAGAGACACCAGAGAGAGAGTGTGAGTGATAGAGACACAGAGAGAGAGTGTGAGTGATAGAGACACAGAGAGAGAGTGTGAGGAAGAGAGACACAGAGAGAGAGTGTGAGGGAGAGAGTGTGAGTGATAGAGACATAGAGAGAGAGTGTGAGTGATAGAGACACAGAGAGAGAGTGTGAGTGATAGAGACACAGAGAGAGTGTGAGGAAGAGAGACACAGAGAGAGAGTGTGAGTGATAGAGACACAGAGAGAGAGTGTGAGTGATAGAGACACAGAGAGAGAGTGTGAGGAAGAGAGACAGAGAGAGAGTGTGAGGGAGAGAGTGTGAGTGATAGAGTCACAGAGAGAGAGAGTGTGAGGGAGAGAGTGTGAGTGATAGAGACACAGAGAGTGATAGATAGAGAGAGAGAGTGTGAGTGATAGAGACACAGAGAGAGAGTGATAGATAGAGAGAGGGAGTGTGAGTAATAGAGAGTGAGAGAGGGAGTGTGAGTGATAGAGACACAGAGAGAGAGAGTGTGAGTGATAGAGACACAGAGAGAGAGTGTGTTGAGGGAGAGAGTGTGAGTGATAGAGACACAG
The DNA here is from genome assembly GCA_027410445.1 of Discoglossus pictus. Lineage (NCBI taxonomy): Eukaryota > Metazoa > Chordata > Amphibia > Anura > Alytidae > Discoglossus > Discoglossus pictus. The sequence continues at coordinate 119,805,968 of CM050173.1, forward strand.
AGAGAGAGTGTGAGGGAGAGAGTGTGAGTGGATAGAGACACAGAGAGAGAGTGGTGAGGGGAGAGAGTGGGAGTGAATAGAGACACAGAGAGAGAGGGAGAGAGTGTGGGGTTATAGATAGAGTAGAGGGAGTGTGAGTGATAGAGACACAGAGAGAGTGAGGGAGAGAGTGTGAGTGATAGAGACAGAGAGAGAGTGTGAGAGTGATAGAGACACAGAGAGAGTGAGGGAGAGAGTGTGAGTGATAGAGACACAGAGAGAGAGTGTGAGGGAGAGAGTGTGAGTGATAGAGACTGAGAGAGAGAGTGAGGGAGAGAGTGTGAGTAATAGAGACACAGAGATAGAGTGTGAGGGAGAGAGTGTGAGTGATAGAGACACAGAGAGAGAGAGTGTGAGGGAGAGAGACAGAGAGAGTGTGAGTGATAGAGACACAGAGAGAGAGTGTGAGTGATAGAGACACAGAGAGAGAGTGTGAGGAAGAGAGACACAGAGAGAGTGTAAGTGATAGAGACACAGAGAGAGAGTGTGAGTGATAGAGACACAGAGAGAGAGTGTGAGGAAGAGAGAGACAGAGAGAGTGTGAGTGATAGAGACACAGAGAGAGAGTGTGAGTGATAGAGACACAGAGAAAGAGTGTGAGGAAGAGAGACACAGAGAGAGAGTTTGAGGGAGAGAGAGAGTGTGAGTGATAGAGACACAGAGAGAGTGATAGAGAGAGAGAGAGTGTGAGTGATAGAGACACAGAGAGAGAGTGATAGATAGAGAGAGGGAGTGTGAGTGATAGAGGGAGTGTGAGTGGATAGAGACACAGAGAGAGAGTGTGAGAGAGAGAGTGTGAGTGATAGAGACACAGAGAGAGAGTGTGAGTGATAGAGACACAGCGAGAGAGTGTGAGGGAGAGAGTGTGAGTGATAGAGACACAGAGAGGGAGTGTGAGAGATAGATAGAGGGAGTGTGAGTGATAGAGACACAGAGAGAGAGTGATAGATAGAGAGAGGGAGTGTGAGTGAGAGAGAGAGAGAGTGTGAGGGATAGAGAGAGAGTGTGAGTGATAGAGACACAGAGAGAGAGAGTGTGAGTGATAGAGAGAGGGACTGTGAGTGATAGAGACACAGGGAGAGTGATAGAGACAGAGAGAGTGAGGGAGAGAGTGTGAGTGATAGAGACACAGAGAGAGTGTGAGTGATAGAGACACAGAGAGAGAGTGTGAGGGAGAGAGACACAGAGAGAGAGAGAGTGTGAGGGAGAGAGTGTGAGTGATAGAGACACAGAGAGAGAGTGTGAGTGATAGAGACACAGAGAGAGAGTGTGAGTGATAGAGACACAGAGAGAGTGTGAGGAAGAGAGACACAGAGAGAGAGTGTGAGTGATAGAGACACATAGAGAGAGTGTGAGTGATAGAGACACAGAGAGAGAGTGTGAGGAAGAGAGACACAGAGAGTGTGAGGGAGAGAGTGTGAGTGATAGAGTCACAGAGAGAGAGAGAGAGTGTGAGGGAGAGAGTGTGAGTGATAGAGACACAGAGAGAGAGTGATAGATAGAGAGAGAGTGTGAGTGATAGAGACACAAAGAGAGAGTGATAGATAGAGAGAGGGAGTGTGAGTGATAGAGAGTGAGAGAGGGAGTGTGAGTGATAGAGACACAGAGAGAGAGAGTGTGAGTGATAGAGACACAGAGAGAGAGTGTGAGGGAGAGAGTGTGAGTGATAGAGACACAGCGAGAGAGTGTGAGGGAGAGAGTGTGAGTGATAGAGACACAGAGAGAGAGTGTGAGGGAGAGAGTGTGAGTGATAGAGACACAGAGAGAGAGGGAGAGAGTGTGAGTGATAGATAGATATAGGGAGTGTGAGTGATAGAGACACAGAGAGAGAGTGTGAGGGAGAGAGTGTGAGTGATAGAGACACAGAGAGAGAGGGAGAGAGTGTGAGTGATAGATAGATAGAGGGAGTGTGAGTGATAGAGACACAGAGAGAGAGTGATAGAGAGAGGGAGTGTGAGTGATAGAGACAGAGAGAGAGTGTGAGAGTGATAGAGACACAGAGAGAGTGAGGGAGAGAGTGTGAGTGATAGAGACACAGAGAGAGAGTGTGAGGGAGAGAGTGAGTGATAGAGAGAGAGAGTGAGGGAGAGAGTGTGAGTGATAGAGAGTGTGAGTAATAGAGACACAGAGAGAGAGAGTGTGAGGGAGAGAGACACAGAGAGAGTGTGAGTGATAGAGACACACAGAGAGAGTGTGAGTGATAGAGACACAGAGAGAGAGTGTGAGGAAGAGAGACACAGAGAGAGTGTGAGGGAGAGAGACAGAGAGAGAGAGGGAGAGAGTGTGAGTGATAGATAGATAGATAGAGGGAGTGTGAGTGATAGAGACACAGAGAGAGAGTGATAGAGAGAGGGAGTGTGAGTGATAGAGTGAGACAGTGAGAGAGTGTGAGAGTGATAGAGACACAGAGAGAGTGAGAGAGACAGTGTGAGTGATAGAGACACAGAGAGAGAGTGTGAGGGAGAGAGAGAGAGAGAGAGTGAGGGAGAGAGTGTGAGTAATAGAGACACAGAGAGAGAGAGTGTGAGGGAGAGAGACACAGAGAGAGTGTGAGTGATAGAGACACACAGAGAGAGTGTGAGTGATAGAGACACAGAGAGAGAGTGTGAGGAAGAGAGACACAGAGAGAGAGTGAGGGAGAGAGTGTGAGTGATAGAGACACAGAGAGAGAGAGTGTGAGGGAGAGAGACACAGAGAGAGTGTGAGTGATAGAGACACACAGAGAGAGTGTGAGTGATAGAGACACAGAGAGAGAGTGTGAGGAAGAGAGACACAGAGAGAGTGTAAGTGATAGAGACACAGAGAGAGAGTGTGAGTGATAGAGACACAGAGAGAGAGTTTGAGGAAGAGAGAGACAGAGAGAGTGTGAGGGAGAGAGTGTGAGTGATAGAGACACAGAGAGAGAGTGTGAGTGATAGAGACACAGAGAGAGAGTGTGAGGAAGAGAGACACAGAGAGAGAGTTTGAGGGAGAGAGACAGAGAGAGAGTGTGAGTGATAGAGACACAGAGAGAGAGTGATAGAGAGAGTGTGAGTGATAGAGACACAGAGAGAGAGTGATAGATAGAGAGAGGGAGTGTGAGTGATAGAGACACAGAGAGAGAGTGTGAGAGAGAGTGTGAGTGATAGAGACACAGAGAGAGAGTGTGAGTGATAGAGACACAGCGAGAGAGTGTGAGGGAGAGAGTGTGAGTGATAGAGACACAGAGAGAGAGTGTGAGTGATAGAGACACAGAGAGGGAGAGAGTGTGAGTGATAGATAGATAGAGGGAGTGTGAGTGATAGAGACACAGAGAGAGAGTGATAGATAGAGAGAGGGAGTGTGAGTGATAGAGAGAGAGTGTGAGTGATAGAGACACAGAGAGAGAGGGAGAGAGTGTGAGTGATAGAGAGAGGGACTGTGAGTGATAGAGACACAGGGAGAGTGATAGAGACAGAGAGTGAGGGAGAGAGTGTGAGTGATAGAGACACAGAGAGAGTGAGGGAGAGAGTGTGAGTGATAGAGACACAGAGAGAGTGTGAGTGATAGAGACACAGAGAGAGAGTGTGAGGGAGAGAGTGTGAGTGATAGAGACACAGAGAGAGAGAGAGTGTGAGGGAGAGAGTGTGAGTGATAGAGACACAGAGAGAGAGTGTGAGTGATAGAGACACAGAGAGAGAGTGTGAGTGATAGAGACACAGAGAGAGTGTGAGGAAGAGAGACACAGAGAGAGAGTGTGAGTGATAGAGACACAGAGAGAGAGTGTGAGTGATAGAGACACAGAGAGAGAGTGTGAGGAAGAGAGACACAGAGAGAGTGTGAGGGAGAGAGTGTGAGTGATAGAGTCACAGAGAGAGAGTGTGAGGGAGAGAGTGTGAGTGATAGAGACACAGAGAGAGAGTGATAGATAGAGAGAGAGTGTGAGTGATAGAGACACAAAGAGAGAGTGATAGATAGAGAGAGGGAGTGTGAGTGATAGAGAGTGAGAGAGGGAGTGTGAGTGATAGAGACAGAGAGAGTGTGAGTGATAGAGACACAGAGAGAGAGAGTGTGAGGGAGAGAGTGTGAGTGATAGAGACACAGCGAGAGAGTGTGAGTGAGAGAGTGTGAGTGATAGAGACACAGAGAGAGAGTGTGAGGGAGAGAGTGTGAGTGATAGAGACACAGAGAGAGAGGGAGAGAGTGTGAGTGATAGATAGATATAGGGAGTGTGAGTGATAGAGACACAGAGAGAGAGTGTGAGGGAGAGAGTGTGAGTGATAGAGACACAGAGAGAGAGGGAGAGAGTGTGAGTGATAGATAGATAGAGGGAGTGTGAGTGATAGAGACAGAGAGAGAGTGTGAGAGTGATAGAGACACAGAGAGAGTGAGGGAGAGAGTGTGAGTGATAGAGACACAGAGAGAGAGTGTGAGGGAGAGAGTGAGTGATAGAGAGAGAGAGTGAGGGAGAGAGTGTGAGTGATAGAGAGTGTGAGTAATAGAGACACAGAGAGAGAGAGTGTGAGGGAGAGAGACACAGAGAGAGTGTGAGTGATAGAGACACACAGAAAGAGTGTGAGTGATAGAGACACAGAGAGAGAGTGTGAGGAAGAGAGACACAGAGAGAGTGTGAGGGAGAGAGTGTGAGTGATAGAGAGAGAGTGTGAGTGATAGAGACACAGAGAGAGAGTGATAGAGAGAGAGAGAGTGTGAGTGATAGAGACACAGAGAGAGAGTGATAGATAGAGGGAGTGTGAGTGATAGAGGGAGTGTGAGTGATATAGAGAGAGAGGGAGTGTGAGTGATAGAGACACAGAGAGAGAGTGTGAGAGAGAGTGTGAGTGATAGAGACACAGAGAGAGAGTGTGAGGGAGAGAGTGTGAGTGATAGAGACACAGAGAGAGAGTGTGAGGGAGAGAGTGTGAGTGATAGAGACACAGAGAGGGAGAGAGTGTGAGTGATAGATAGATAGAGGGAGTGTGAGTGATAGAGACACAGAGAGAGAGTGATAGATAGAGAGAGTGAGTGTGAGTGATAGAGAGAGAGAGTGTGAGTGATAGAGAGAGAGAGTGTGAGTGATAGAGACACAGAGAGAGAGGGAGAGAGTGTGAGTGATAGATAGAGAGAGGGACTGTGAGTGATAGAGACACAGGGAGAGTGATAGAGAGAAGGAGTGTGAGTGATAGAGGGAGTGTGAGTGATAGAGACACACAGAGAGTGTGAGGAAGAGAGACACAGAGTGTGAGGGAGAGAGTGTGAGTGATAGAGACACAGAGAGAGAGTGTGAGTGAGAGAGACACAGAGAGAGAGTGTGAGTGATAGGGACACAGAGAGAGTGTGAGTGATAGATAGATAGATAGATAGATAGAGGGAGTGTGAGAGATAGATAGAGAGAGGAAGTGTGAGTGATAGAGAGAGAGAGTGTGAGTGATAGAGAGAGAGTGTGAGTGATAGAGACACAGAGGGAGAGAGTGTGAGTGATAGAGAGAGGGACTGTGAGTGATAGAGACACAGAGAGAGAGTGATAGAGAGAAGGAGTGTGAGTGATAGAGAGAGTGTGAGTGATAGAGACACAGAGAGAGAGTGTGAGTGATAGATTGTGTGTGAGAGATAGAGAGAGAGTGTGAGTGATAGATAAAAACAGATATAGATATATTGAGACAGATATATAGTGAGATAGACATAAACAGAGAGAGACAGATAAAGATAGATAGCGAGACATAGATATAAACATATATATATATATATAGTAAATTAAAAGTACATCTGTATTCACATTTGAATGTCTAAAGCAAGTTAAAAAACCTGCTTCCAGCTCAGAGTTCCAAGAAAAACAGTTATTACACTGCATTCTGGGAAGTTGAGCTGGGACACACAAATATGGCCACAAATGCCTCGCTCTTCATTCCGTAGCCATTATCAATCATGGCTTCCTTTAAGCTTATGCCTGCTGTATTACACAGCTTTAATGCAAAGCCAAGGTTGGAATAAACACAGGCTGAGTATCCAATCCATGTACAGCTGTTTCAAGCTTACTGGCTATCATCAGCATGGAGCGGGATCTCAGCCTGTGTTGTGGAAATTATGAGTAGGTAGTTCACCACAACAATCATTTATAATATGGTGGGCAAAAGAGCGATAGAAGCCCTCCACCGTACAGTAGTACAGTAAATTAAAAGTACATCTGTGTTCACATTTGAATGTCTAAAGCAAGTTAAAAAACCTGCTTCCAGCTCAGAGTTCCGAGAAAAACAGTTATTACACTGCATTCTGGGAAGTTGAGCTGGGACACACAAATATGGCCACACACATATATATAGTGAGATAGATAAATAGACAGACAGTTCTATACAGATATAGAGAGATATTCTGCAAAGATAAAATAGGCTGCAAGTTTGCACCAGTTTGTGGGCCTAGATCTGAGTCACCAGGCAGTGTAAGTGTGACACTGAGTGTAGACAGTGACCCCTCTGAGTGTTACTTACAGAGCTGGAGTTACTGAGCAGATTCAGATCAGAGAGTGTTCAGACCTATCCTTTTTGTGTGCCCCGCTGTGGATGTGAGTGGCCGACGACTCTTGGAACGCGGGCACACTCGCATTGCCACATAGTGTAACACCCTAACTTCCCTAACCCTAAACCCCTAACCACTTACCGGGCGTAGTAGCTAATTTATAACAGTAGCAAAGTATGCAGCGGCGTGCAACAGCAGCGCACACAAAACAGGATAGGACTGAGTGTTCCTCAGTGTCTGGATGTATAGTAAGTACAAGGTTTAGTTTCAGGACCAGACGTCCTAACAGGATCTAGATGGTTTCGCTGGATATTGATATTTAATGGCATTCTGTGGAATTGTATAAATCACATGAAACTTAAAATGAACAAATTCAAAGCCTCAAGTGGAATTTATTGTCTCCATATTATGAGGTCAGAGGGAGAGGGCACAGAGAGAGAGAGACAGGGTACACATCATTTTTAATACAATATTATACCATCATTTTTGACAGGCAAGTGTATATATATAACTAGGAAATTGCCTGTCAAAAATGACGGGAATTAAATTGTAAGGCTGGCAATGCTGTTTACCACACAATGCATGTTAGTGTGTTTGGTTGTGTTACTACCTTGTGTTAAATGTTAGTGGCTTGGATGAAGTGTTATTGCTTAGGGCTAGTTTTTCGTCCTTCTGCCTTGTTTTTGTTGTGTTGCGTTTTTTGGCAGCCATTTTTTTCCTCGCTTAGGCGATTTTCAATGGTAAAAAAACGACAAATATGCCTCAAATTCACTTGCAACCTCACTCACAGGCTCCCTGCCTCTCCCCCTGTGCTGTGTGTGAGTGGTGTGTGAGTGAATTTGAGGCATATTTGTTTTTTTTTTAAGTCTTTCATAGCGATTCGAGCCGCTAAACTCGGAGCACACGATCATTGCGTGCAAGCCTCGCAAAGCGAGGCGAGCAGTGTTGGGTGAATGAAACACGCGGGACTTCGCCTACAAACAAATTACACACAGCCTTAGATTGAAAGTAGTTGAGGAATGCGGCTTAGAAAAAAATAAGATACGAGACGCAAAAAATTACGAGATTAGCGGCTGGCGAGCAGTGTTGGGTGAATGAAACATGCGGGACTTAGAAAAAAAAACTACGAGACGCGGGACTTTGACAAAAAAACTACGAGATGCGGGACTTAGAAAAAAAAAATATGCGAGAAAATTACGAGATTAGCTGCCGAACCAAAAACCCGAAATGCACACTAACTACACCCAAAAAAATGACAAAGCAGCATGGGGCAACAGCCAGGACGTCTGTGAGTGAGGTGGAACTCCAATTAAACTCGATTTAGACGATTTTCACCACTCGAAAATCGCCTAAGCGAGAAACAAAACAGTTTGCCGAAAAAAATGAAAACGAGGCTATACGACCCCGAACCGCATAAAACACAGCCAGCCACGTAAGTGGTAGAAAAATACTAATAGGAAGGATGGAAAATAACCGCGGAACGCGTAAAACATAGAGTAACGGCGCCATTTTACAATAGTAACTTACACATTAACTTTGTGAAATGGCGGTTTTCCCGCCTAAAACAACGGTTTTGTCTCGCGTACGCAGCCTGTATAGAGGGCACACTTGCCACATAACTGACACTTTCTCCTCAGGTGATGACAGTCTGAGTGGACATTTCTGCTGCCAGAAAATCAAGAGATTGTTAGCTCTTCAGGATACTGATAGATGAATATTAAATAAAAAAAAGTACAGTATATTAATAATCATTAATCAATAATGAATTAATTATTAATAAAAAAAAGATTATTTAAAAAAATTGAGGAAACAAGAATTGACGCTTGATTTAGTTTAGCAATACTTTCATGCTTACCTGTTTGTAAGATATTAATTCATTGAATAATTAATTAATAATGTACTTTCATTTATTAATTAGTAATCAGTAAGCAAAAAAAAGTTACCGTTTATTAATAGATGATTAATGCAAAAAAAATGCAAATACATTTACACATTGATTCATTCATTATTAATGTACATTGTTTAATTAATTATTAGTAATTACTTTAGGAATATGTTAATGCTTAAAAAAAGAAGACGAATGAGGTTTGGAGATTTTAATTGGTCATTACAAAATAAAAAAAAGTGAAGATATATATATGCTTAACTAATTACCTTTTACAGAACCTCAATTAGACATCATATCTACATTCATTGCATCTTTAAGAAAATTGAACATTCTTTTAGAACACATCTATACTTTGATAATAGCTGTTTATCTTTGATCTTCTTTATGACAATATAAGTAAGTTTTTAGGTTTAACATTGATCTCAGTTTGGGATTAATTCAGTAACGTATATTCATTTAGTAATGAATTGATAATACAGTACTCCTAAAATAAATAAAATAGCTCAATATATATATATGCAGTCCTATTTAATGTATGTCAAGAAAATACTCCAAAAATAGTTTAATTTATTGCATAGATAAAAAAAAAAGATTTTTAAATCTTTGCATTCTTTAATTAATGCTATTTACTATTAGGTTGAGACCAGCTACAAACAATATGTACAGAAACCAAGAAAAAAAAATCTTACACCTGTATTAACAATTACAGATTACAATGGCGGATAATGGAGAAGACAACATTGAACGCAAAAGAAGATTGGCAAGGGAAAGGAAGCAAAGGTGGAGAGATGCGCAGTCACCTGAAACTTCCCGACGCTTAAGAGAAGAAGACCGCAGAGACTTTTAAATAAAAGAATAATGAGTAAGAAAGCACAAAGTGAGTGTGCTGGGGCTTCAAAGAAACAAAAAAGTAAACTAAAACATGTCTGTGAAACATTGTCTAATGATCCAATATTGCCTATTGACACCAATGTTCAGACACATGACACCAATGTAGATATAGAAAGTTGTAGAGCACTAACAGTAGACACTCAATGTTGTGTCCGTTTTGTGGGGCCTATCATTTTCTAAAGGAAAGACCAACTGACGGAGACTTCATTAATTTCTGTCAGAAAGGAAAGGTAAGACTTCCACAAAGACACCCATTTCCAGATTACTTACAAAGTATCATGAGCGATCCAACATTTCCAAATTATACCAATGTAAAAAAAAACATCAGGTCTTATAACAGTGCAATTTCATTTGCCTCAATTTGTGTTACATCAGCAGAACATGTCCCAGGACATGGTCCTTAATGTTTTAGAGTTCAAGGACAAATTTACCACCGAACTTCACATTTACACCCACATGAAGGACAGCAAAGGAAATTTGCACAGTTATATGTCTTAGATACAATGGAAGCTGTTGAACAAAGAATGACACTTCCAGAAAATAAACAGATATAACTAAAGCTAAATTTAAAAACTAAATTTAATTTTAATAAATATACCTTAAAATTAGAAAAATAGCGCCGCTAGTAGTTAGCCTTAGATATAGGGTATATCCTAGTTTATAAGAGTGTGATAGATCTTAAATAGTTAGTTTGTGAGCGAAACCTAGGAAAGAGGCATAATCTTAAATGGTTATAATAATAGAAAATCGTGTTGTACTCTAATTCACTTATTCAAATATTACTCAAAAAGACGCTACTTGGTTAGTGATACCAAGATGAATCTTTATACTTCCAAATATTTAAAGTGCTGAAGTGATATCATAAAGATGAAACAGTGCTATTTAATAGTATGTAAAGTGCTTATATAGATATGAGTGCTATTTAAAAGACAAATAAGGTGCTAATTGAAAAAAGTGCTAGATTGTACTAATATTAAAGTACTGATTAAGCACTGTGCTAATATTTATTAAACTGCTGATGCATTGTGTGTTTATTCCTATAGTTGTACTACCTTCTCTAAATGGGTGTTATATTGAATGAGAAAAAGACAGATTGAGATAAAGTGACTTAGTGTAAGGTGGATAATCCTCTTTAGTAAAGAAATGTATAACTTAGAAGGTTAAAGTACTTATGTTACTCTCTTAACAATATAGTATATGGGCAATCCTCATATATTTGGAGACCAAAATCATCGGATACCCTTTGATTGAAATGTGTTTAAAAAGTATACATAGGGAAAAGAATAAAGTTAAAAACAATAGGGGAGTGGCATTTGGTCTCTGAGCCTGAGGGGAAATACAAATTTCTAAATTTAATCTGGATTATAATTGTTTAGCCTTTTACCTTTTCAGGCTCAATTAAAGCAGTTTTTTCAGTAAGTTTCGTAGGTTAGCCAAAATGGGGTAAACCCACTGCCAGCATCATAGAAAAAACATTGGTAGAAGAAAAACGATCATAAGTAGATAAAAAAAAATGTACAATACCATGTTTCTCCCCATGATTGCTCAGTTGCGCCACTTTGAGTAAAATAACACAGGAGGTGTTCGTCGCTTGACCGGTTTCGACAGGTAACTGTCTTTGTCAAAGGCTGTGACATGTTAAACTCTGTTTAGCGTGCTTTTATACTTGTTTGGACGCCTATTACGTCATAAAGTTAAGCCAGGTAGAAACACATGGCTTAGGCTTTTCAGCCAATCCGGATTGAGTATGCGCCATCTTGCTTGTGGGGGACGTTTGCATACGTCATATGTAGGGCGCCTCTCATCATAGAGTTGCCCCAAAAAGAGACACATGACTGGCTTCTCAGCCAGTCCAAATTTAGACAATGCCATCTTGATTGTGACACTACAACGATATTGTTATTGCCGTAAAAATCTTAAATGTGGCTACAACGGCTTCTTATTAGTAACGTGTAATGAGGTTATTCACATAACTCTGGTGCCTTTTTGCTTTAGGCAACTTTGATGTATTGGCACAGTGTTTATTGTAAGAAGGAAGATTTATTATATGCCTCACATTGTAGGCGCTTCTCATATTATTAGAGATAGGATAAAACTTATATTTTCCGATCACACATAAATATGCTTTTCGGCTTTATCATGATTATCATTAAATGTGCGCCATCTTGAGCATAGTGAACGTTTATATCCATCAGAAACAGGACGCATCTCGCGTCATGAAGTCAAAACACGTGACTGGCTCCTCAGCCAATTCAAATTTGGTATGCGCCATCTTGACTGTGGCGTGAATTACATTATATGCACGCCATTATGGGCGTCATCTTTGTTGTGGAGCAGTGACTCTTCTTGCATATAATAGGGTTCCCAGATCAATTATATTGCAGAGTTGCCTTTTTTGCACTGTGTCACCTAAGTATATTGGCATAGTTGTTATTTTAAAAAGAGGGCTTTATTTCATGCCCTTACGTCATTAAAGATGGTGAATGGGACATCCTTATTATGGTGAATCAATGCTGTTAACATACACTAAAGTGTAGTTATTGGGATGGATATCTGTCACAATGGAGCTGTATTACTTGATTTTACTCCTATATCCTAAAAGAAGCTCACTATGTCAAAAACTAGGAGCTGCCTTGTCTACCACTTTTAGTATAGGTGTACATCACCATGGCACCTCAACTGCACTTAGCAGAACATTACTTTTTCTTCTTTCTATTCTCTATGATCCTATAAAGGCTCCATAAGTGAAGCCTTCGTTTAGACCAAGTGGTGCTTGAGCCTGTAGATAATAAATCCATTCACTTTCTTTTTGTAACAGCTTTTTACTGATGTCTCCTCCTCTGATTCCACTCTTAATGATGTCAATAATATGAAATTCCAGATTGTTATAGTTGTTTTGATGATATAACTTTATGTGCCTTGCAACCGGGGTGTCCAAATGGTTTCTCACGGATAAAACATGCTCCAAAATTATTATTCTTATTTGTCTGTCTTGCCAACATAGATCTTCCCACAAAAACAGACCATAACGTATACTACATGTGTTGTGGCACAGATGAAGAATGATTTTAGAGGAAATTCTTTGCCTGTAGTTGGATGCTTGAAAGCTTTTTCTGTTTTTATGTATTTACAGGCCGTGCAATGACCACAGCGGAATAAGCCTTTAGTTTGTTTAAGCCACATCTTTTTTGATTTTTCTTCTGTGAAGAAACTATGCGTTAACATTTCTTTGAGGCTTTTGCCTCTTCTGTATGTTATACATGCATTTTTTGTTAATACTTAGTCTAGTGCAGGGTCAGCCGTAAGTAAATGCCAATATTTATTCAAAATGCTGAGAATTTCTTCATTGTCTGTGCCAAATGTCATTATACATCTAATCAGTTGATCTTTATTCTTGATTTTTGTGGGGCCTATCATTTTCTAAAGGAAAGACCAACTGACGGAGATTTCATTAGTTGCTGTCAGAAAGGAAAGGTAAGACTTCCACATAGACACCCATTTCCAGATTACTTCCAAAGTATCATGAGTGATCCAACATTTCCAAATTATACCAATAAAAAAAAAACATAAGGTCTTATAACAGTGCAATTTCATTAGCAGAAAATGTCGCAGGACATGGTCCTTACTGTTTTAGAGTTCAAGGACAAATTTACCACTGAACTTCACATTTACACTCACAAGAAGGAGAGCAAAGGAAATTTGCACAGTTATTAGATACAATGGAAGCTGTTGAACAAAGAATGATGCTTCCAGAAAATAAACAGTGTTTGCGCATAGTCTTTGAACAGCTAGATAAAATTATGGCCAACAACCCATACACTCAAGCATACAAACAATTCGCACAGCTTGAAAAGGAACAGAAACATGCTCAAATACATCAATTGACAATGCCAAGAGTAAATATGGTGTTAAAAAGAGATTGCAACACTGATCAAAGACGGTTGCCATGGTTTTTAAAAGTGAAGATGGTGAACCACCTTTTCAGCGGGATATTAGAATATATCCACGCAATGAAGAACAACCTTTTATAAACCTAAATATATTAAGTTGTAATTTAGATCCAATGACATATCCCATTTTCTTTCCAAATGTTGAACCTGGATGGGAACCAAAATTACAATTGCAAAGTTATCCCAATAGTAAAATTCGTGATAGATGCAATATTTCTATGCTGGAATATAAAGTGGCACAAACTGCTATTCAGGATTCTTTTAATCCAATTTTAAGTGGGGGCAATCTCACTCAACAATGGATTATTGATTCCTATCTACAAGTCGAAGCAAATAATCTAAATTTCATAAAATGTCAACAAAATAAGCTTTGAGTAGAACAGTATTGTGGATTGATGGATTATGACGTTGAATTGGCTATCAACAGAGACATTCCAGCTGGAAGAGCAATTATTTTGCCATCCACTTTCCAAGGATCTCCTCACAATATGCGAGAAAGATATAATGATGCCATGGCTATTGTCTCAAAATTTGGCAAACCAGATTTATTCATTACATTCACATGTAATCCACAATGGCCAGAGATCAAGGAAAATTTTAATCTGAGACAATCTACTTCTGACCGACCAGATTTAGTGGCAAGAGTATTTCAAATCAAACTCAATTCATTAATACATGATATAACTAAATCACAGTTATTTGGAAAATGTGTGGCTTTTGTTTATACCATTGAATTTCAAAAAAGAGGCCTGACACATGCACACATACTTTTAATCCTGCAGGAAAAAGATAAATTAAATACTGCAGAGAGAGTGGATTCAGTCATTACTGCTGAATTGCCACATCCAGAAAAATATTCCAAACTTTATGAGATTGTAACACACGGAATGATTCATGGGCCATGTGGAGATATCAATCCAAATTCACCATGTATGGAAAATAAAAAATGTACAAAAGAATTTCCTAAACAATTTCAAATGCAAACTTATGCTAATTGGGATGGATACCCGTTGTATGAAAGAAGACAATGACAAACAGCTATTATCCGTGGACAAAAGGTTGATAATAGATTTGTCGTTCCATACAATCCACATTTGCTCATGAATTACAATGCACACATAAATGTGGAAGCTTGCACTTCTATTAAATCCATCAAATATGTGTATAAATATATATACAAAGGATATGATGCAGCAACTGTTGTTGTGCAAGGTGCAGCACACGAAAAGAAAAATACAATTTTACATGATGAACTTTCAAATTATTTAGATGCTCGCTATGTCAGTGCTCCTGAAGCAATGTGGCATCTTCTGAAATTTGAGATGCAAGATTGATCACATGCTGTGTATCGTTTAGCTGTACATTTGCCACAATGTCAGTTTGTTTGCTTTACTGCAGGCAATGAAAGAACTGCCTTAGCTCAAAGTGAACACAGAGATACAACACTTACTGCATGGTTTAAATTAAACTGCCAGGATACGCAGGCCAGACCATTTTTATACATTGAGATTACATATCACTATGTATTTGTAAATGGTCTATGGCGACAACGAAGAAGAGATACATATAAAATTATACCACAACTTTATACCGTCAGTCCATGAGACATTGAACATTTCAGTTTAAGATTAATTCTTTTACATGTTCCAGGTGCACAAAGTTTTGAACATTTAAGCACAGTGAATGACTTAGTTTATGATACTTTCCTATTAGCTGCCAGACATCAAAACTTCATAGCTGATGATACAGAATGGGAGAGGTGTCTGGAAGAAGCAGCACTATGTCAAATGCCAAAGCAAATGAGAGAACAATTTGCGTTCATTTGCATCTTTTTCAATGTACCTGATGCATTTACTTTGTGGGAAACATTTAAATTAAATATGTCCGAAGACTTCTTGAATCGTTACAATGAGCCCATTGTACTGTTAAAAACTTTAATGGAAATTCATGAAATATTGCTTGCTCATGGTTTAATTTGTGAAAGTTTTAATTTGCCTGATCCAGGACTTATAGATGACTTCAACTTTGATGATTATGACAAAAACAAAAAACAGAAGAACAACTGGCAATGTTAAATACTTTACAATTAAAAGCATTTAATGCCATCACAAATGCTACAGATGATGAAATGGTCAAAGAACATTATTTATATCTACATGGCCCTGGTGGATCAGGAAAAACGTATCTGTACAATTGTTTGATGCACAGGGTCAGATAGCAATGCCATTTTCAACAACTGGAATTGCAGCACTTTTGTTAGACGGTGGTAGAACTGTGCATAGTGGATTTAAACTGCCAGTTCCCAGTTCCCATTTTGGAAACATCAGTGTCAGATATTCGACTGAATTCATTACAAGCCAAAAATTGTAACAAAGTGAATTAATTATCATAGACGAGGCAACAATGATGTCATGTCATGCTTTGCAATGTATTGATAGATTCTTAAAAGAAGTGATGGATAATAATTTGCCATTTGGTGGAAAGGTGATGCTGTTAGGAGGAGATTTTAGGCAAACATTACCTGTTGTGCCACATGGAAATAGAACTGATATCATTGAAACATGTATCAAGACAAGTAAACTGTGGAAAATATTTACACATCTCAAATTAGAATTAAATATGAGATCTGAAGGCCAAAATGAATTCAATGATTGGCTCATTCAAATTGGAGAAGGAAAACATCCACAAATACATGATTTACCCAATGATACGATTGAAATTTCATCAACAATGGTTTGCAAGGAATCACTCATATCAGCAATCTTTCAAAACACACTGAATAACAACGATTACTCAAACATTGCAAACAAAGTGATATTAACATCAAAAAATATAGATGCCTTTAATCTAAATAACGAAATTTTCAAATTCATCAATGAACCACAAAAAAATTATTACAGTGCAGATTCAGTTTTGGCTGATGATAAAGACAGTGAATCAAATTTTAGTATCGAGTTTATTAATTCTTTAATCCCATCTGGAATACCACCACATGTTTTGCAATTGAAAAAATGGGCAATTGTCATGCCATTGAGAAATATGAATCCAAAAAAAGATCTTTCTAATGGGACAAGATTAATTGTGCACAATTGAAAAGATAATTTTATACATGCAGAAATTATGACTGGGACCCATAAAGGTGATCGAGTTTTTATACCAAGAATTGATTTAGCTCCAAGTGAGAGTGGTTTGCCTTTTGTCCTTCAAAGGAGACAATTTACAGTTATCATGGCATTTGCCATGACCATCAATAAATCCCAAGGACAAACTTTTAAGTCTGTGGGTATTTTTTTACAAGAACCTGTTTTTGCACATGCCAAACTCTATGTTGCTTTTTCAAGGTGCACAAATCCAGATGAGATTAAAGTTTCAGTTGAAGACAACCCAAGTGAGGGTGATCTACTACACAATGGACATATTTTTACAAAAAATATTGTGTACTACAAGGTTTTGTAATCACAGATAATAGTGCTTTCATTCGAAGGAAGAAATTGAAGGTCAATTGGCCTCTTCTTAGTGGAACACTATTTCAGTTACAAAAATATGTCAACAATTTCAGAAAAATACAGTAATAACCAACAAAAAAGGAAGAAAAAAAAAAAAAACGCCTTACATCACATAAACAGAAATAAAAGTCTGCTGTGCTCTTTGAAATGGAATGTCTTGGAAGTCAGTTTAGACATGATTGGCTCCACAAAACAGTTAGTTTGCATTTTAGTA
Organism: Discoglossus pictus; assembly: GCA_027410445.1. NCBI lineage: Eukaryota > Metazoa > Chordata > Amphibia > Anura > Alytidae > Discoglossus > Discoglossus pictus. The sequence goes on from CM050173.1 coordinate 119,822,927, forward strand.
ATTTTAATGTTTAAAATTGAATATGTTTCTTTCAGGCTTGTAAGCTTAAAAATATGTTTGAAAAGGACTGATAAGTTGATGCATTCTTTGTAATTAAGGTTTAATGTTAGTAGCAGCATCATCATTTGCTGAAAAATTAAAATGGTGCATGATATATAGATTATTGATCCATGGACGAATCTGATTGCCAGTTAATGGAGTCAGGAAGGAATTCTTTTTGGACAACACTTTTTTAACAAATTTACAAAGTTGAAATTACATTTATTGAAACTTGCCTTCCTCTTGATTTAATATTCAAGGTAAATATAGTTTCAAATAAATTAAGGTTAAATGTTATTATCTTATGTTAATGTTTGCATTGTTAGCATTTTATGTTAAAAAGTTTGCAAAATTAATTTATTGAATGTTAAAAAAGATTTATGTAATTTGCAGAAACATTTGTTAACAAAAATCAATGTACTATGAAATAGAAAGTATTTATCCAGGGAGTAATCCAATCACCATTTAATGGGGTCAGGAGGGAATTATCTCCCCCCCCCCCCCCCTTTTCAGACAATTGGCTAAGTTGCATGTTAAAGTTTTTATGTTACAAAGCATTATGTCATGGTTGAAGAGACAAATTTACAAAAAGTTCAACGATTTCGTGTTAGTATTGTTAAAAAAAAAACGTTACCCACTGTTTACAATATAAGTTGAATATTAGAAACCTTCATGTAATGGTTCACAATACATATTCTGAGAAAATTGATGGATTGTTATATTATTATTGCATACATGATAATTACAAAGTTTGATATGGTTTAACAGTAAATTCTTTAAAATAAATAAAGACACATTTTTGTACTTCTTTGTAGATAAGAAAAAGATTCAGAGTGTTAGAGAATCACATTGATGTTTTTTGAGAATAACGGAAGAAAATAATTTATTGGGAGTAGAATAAGGCTGATTGTTTTTATAATTTTAAATCTTATTATTTATATTTATATAATGCCAATTACTGGAAAGATGTAGATTTAGACATTTTTACAAAAAGGAAAGAAAGACACCCTTTTTTAACCAGATAAAAATGAGAGAATCACATTGTGTCACAAACAGCATTTCCAGCTTTAAAATTTTATTGGCCGTCATTTTTGAACGGGCAAGTCGCTAGTCATCCTTATATGCAGTAAAAAATATTTGTAGATAAAAGTTACAAAATTTGAAGGTTGTGTTTATTTTTGTTTTCTAAAACATTTTACCCAATTTCAGGCTTAATAATTTTTATATATATATATATATATATATATATATATATATATATATATATATTTATATATATATATATATATATATATATATATATATATATATATATATATATATAGAGAGAGAGAGAGAGAGAGAGAGAGGATTGGCAGACCAGATAGGAGCCATTTGCAGTACTTTTCCAGTTTCTACTGTAACTGGTATTAATTCTCTTCTTTCCAGGACAAGTATTCGGTAATGGTCATGTCCTACATATCTCTCCCATCTTCCTGTGTTTCATGGTGGTCCTTGGTTGTAGGTGGCCCCCAGAGGACAGAATTGTCTGCCATTGATTTAAAGCGTAGGAAGTGTCTCAGCTGATATCTCACCTTATTATAAAGAGACAATGATTGGACCAGGGCATCACAGCACCCTCTGGTGGCAAAAAATCATCTAGTCACAGGGCATACTCGCTCTGCTTTATGTTTTTGTATCTTTATTAAGTCAATGAATTGTAGCTCATCATTAGATTATATTCCTTCACATTTCTAGATATCAGGGGCCATACACCATACTACCAACTTTATATTATTAGAGATTCTCTGCTCCTCTACATTTCTAGAGACATTGGGACCTTCTAGTTGGTAGGTTCTGTAGTTCTTGTGATTATGACAGATACAGAGCCTGGTAATTGCACATGCCACAGAGTACTAATCATCTAACGCCGGATGCTCATTGCTGTCTAATGATTATTAGAGATCCAGAATTCCGGGCTGGATTTATCATTAGTCACGGCAGGTTCTTAGGGTTCTAGGCTCCCATACTGCAAAGTGGGATGTTATTTGTGTTGTAAGACCAGTTATATCAGCTATATATGAGGTTATATCATGGCTGTGAGGTCATTCTTCTAGGGAGGGTCACAGTGACCAGGTCAGTGCTATCTAATATCCAGGGCCTATCTCTTACCCAGACCCGAGACTCTGCTCCTCCAGATTACTATGTTGCTGTTGAATAGTTCAGTTGTGTCCAACTCATTGTCACCTTATTGACTTCATCACACCAGGCACAGTCGTTATGTCACTGGTTACACTTTGTCTGTTACATTATCTTGGCAAATATACTGGAGTGGGTTGTCAGTTCCTACTCCAGTTGATCACAATTTTTCTTCAGTTTCTCCACTTGCCACATTCTCTCTCCCCCTGTCCTGTGGTTGGTTCCTTTCCCCAGTATGTCTCTCTCTCTGTTCTCTCTCCCCTGTCCTGTGCTTGTTCCTTTCCCCAGTATGTCTCTCTCTCTCTGTTCTCTCTCTCCCCTGTCCTGTGGTGGTTCCTGTCCCCAGAATGTCTCTCTCTCTGTTCTCTCTCCCCCTGTCCTGTGGTGGTTCCTTTCCCCAGTGTGTCTCTCTCTCTGTTCTCTCTCTCCCCTGTCCTGTGGTGGTTCCTGTCCCCAGAATGTCTCTCTCTCTCTGTTCTCTCTCCCCTGTCCTGTGGTGGTTCCTTTCCCCAGTGTGTCTCTCTCTCTCTGTACTCTCTCTCCCTCTGTCCTGTGGTGGTTCCTTTCCCCAGAATGTCTCTCTCTCTGTTCTCTCTCCCCCTGTCCTGTGGTGGTTCCTTTCCCCAGTGTCTCTCTCTCTCTCTCTGTTCTCTCTCTCCCCTGTCCTGTGGTGGTTCCTGTCCCCAGAATGTCTCTCTCTCTGTTCTCTCTCCCCTGTCCTGTGGTGGTTCCTTTCCCCAGTGTGTCTCTCTCTCTGTTCTCTCTCCCCCTGTCCTGTGGTGGTTCTTTTCCCCAGTGTGTCTTTCTCTCTGTTCTCTCTCCTCTGTCCTGTGGTGGTTCCTTTCCCCAGTGTGTCTGTCTCTCTGTCCTCTCTCTCCTGTCCTGTGGTGGTTCCTTTCCCCAGTGTGTCTCTCTTTCTGTTCTCTCCCAATGTCCTGTGGTGGTTCCTTTCCCCAGTTTGTCTCTCTCTCTGTTCTCTCTCTCCTGTCCTGTGGTTGTTCCTTTCCCCAGTGTGTCTCTCTTTCTGTTCTCTCCCAATGTCCTGTGGTGGTTCCTTTCCCCAGTTTGTCTCTCTCTCTGTTCTCTCTCTCCTGTCCTGTGGTTGTTCCTTTCCCCAGTGTGTCTCTCTCTCTGTTCTCTCTCCCCTGTCCTGTGGTGGTTCCATTCCCCAGTGTGTCTCTCTCTGTTCTCTCTCCCCCTGTCCTGTGGTGGCTCCTTTCCCCAGTGTGTCTCTCTCTGTTCTCTCTCTCCCCTGTCCTGTGGTGGTTCCTTTCCCCAGTGTCTCTCTCTCTCTGTTCTCTCTCTCCTGTCCTGTGGTGGTTCCTTTCCCTGGTGTGTCTCTCTCTCTGTTCTCTCTCCCCTGTCCTGTGGTGGTTCCTTTCCCCAGTGTGTCTCTCTCTGTTCTCTCTCTCCTGTCCTGTAGTGATTCCTTTCCCCAGTATGTCTCTCTCTCTGTTCTCTCTCCCCTGTCCTGTGGTGGTTCCTTTCCCCAGTGTGTCTCTCTCTCTGTTCTCTCTCCCCTGTCCTGTGGTGGTTCCTTTCCCCAGTGTGTCTCTCTCTGTTCTCTCTCTCCTGTCCTGTGGTGGTTCCTTTCCCCAGTGTGTCTCTCTCTCTGTTCTCTCCCCCTGTCCTGCGGTGATTCCTTTCCCCAGTATGTCTCTCTCTCTGTTCTCTCTCCCCCTGTCCTGTGGTGGTTCCTTTCCCCAGTATGTCTCTCTCTCTCTGTACTCTCTCTCCCTGTCCTGTGGTGGTTCCTTTCCCCAGTGTGTCTCTCTCTCTGTTCTCTCTCCCCCTGTCCTGTGGTGATTCCTTTCCCCAGTGTCTCTCTCTCTCTGTTCTCTCTCCCCTGTCCTGTGGTGGTTCCTTTCCCCAGTGTGTCTCTCTCTGTTCTCTCTCTCCTGTCCTGTGGTGGTTCCTTTCCCCAGTATGTCTCTCTCTCTGTTCTCTCCCCCTGTCCTGTGGTGGTTCCTTTCCCCAGTATGTCTCTCTCTCTCTCTGTACTCTCTCTCCCTGTCCTGTGGTGGTTCCTTTCCCCAGTATGTCTCTCTCTCTGTTCTCTCTCCCCCTGTCCTGTGGTTGGTTCCTTTCCCCAGTATGTCTCTCTCTCTGTTCTCTCTCTCCCCCTGTCCTGTGGTGGTCCCGAGAGAAATGAGACAGCAAGGAAACAGAAAGGAGACCGTGAGAGAAATGGCACAGAGACCGAGAGAAATGAGACCGCAAGGAAACAGAAAGGAGACCGGGAGAGAAATGGCACAGAAACCGAGAGAAATGAGACAGCATGGAAACAGAAAGGAGACCGTGAGAGAAATGGCACAGAGACCGAGAGAGAAATGAGACAGCAAGGAAACAGAAAGGAGACCGTGAGAGAAATGGCACAGAGACCGAGAGAAATGAGACAGCAAAGAAACAGAAAGGAGACCGTGAGAGAAATGGCACAGAGACAGAGAGAGATGAGACCGCAAGGAACAAGAAAGGAGACCGTGAGAGACATGGCACAGAGACCGAGAGAAATGAGACAGCAAGGAAACAGAAAGGAGACCTTGAGAGACATGACACAGAGACCAAGAGAAATGAGACAGCAAGGAAACAGAAAGGAGACCGTGAGAGAAATGGCACAGAAACCGAGAGAAATGAGACAGCAAGGAAACAGAAAGGAGACCGTGAGAGAAATGGCACAGAGACCGAGAGAAATGAGACAGCAAGGAAACAGAAAGGAGACCGTGAGAGAAATGGCACAGAAACCGAGAGAAATAAGACAGCAAGGAAACAGAAAGGAGACCGTGAGAGAAATGGTACAGAGACCGAGAGAAATGAGACAGCAAGGGAACAGAAAGGAGACCGCAAGAGAAATGGCACAGAAAATGAGAGAAATGAGACCGCAAGGAAACAGAAAGGAGACCGTGAGAGAAATGGCACAGAGACCGAGAGAAATGAGACAGCAAGGAAACAGAAAGGAGACTGTGAGAGAAATGGCACAGAGACCGAGAGAAATGAGACAGCAAGGAAACAGAAAGGAGACCGTGAGAGAAATGGCACAGAAACCGAGAGAGAAATGAGACAGCAAGGAAACAGAAAGGAGACCGTGAGAGAAATGGCACAGAAACCGAGAGAAATGAGACAGCATGGAAACAGAAAGGAGACCGTGAGAGAAATGGCACAGAGACCAAGAGAAATGAGACAGCAAGGAAACAGAAAGGAGACCGTGAGAGAAATGGCACAGAAACCGAGAGAAATGAGACCGCAAGGAAACAGAAAGGAGACCGTGAGAGAAATGGCACAGAGACCGAGAGAAATGAGACCGCAAGGAAACAGAAAGGAGACCGCGAGAGACATGGCACAGAGACCGAGAGAAATGAGACAGCAAGGAAACAGAAAGGAGACCGTGAGAGAAATGGCACAGAAACCGAGAGAAATGAGACAGCAAGGAAACAGAAAGGAGACCGTGAGAGAAATGGCACAGAAACCGAGAGAGATGAGACAGCAAGGAAACAGAAAGGAGACCGTGAGAGAAATGGCACAGAAACCGAGAGAGATGAGACAGCAAGGAAACAGAAAGGAGACCGTGAGAGAAATGGCACAGAAACCGAGAGAAATGAGACAGCAAGGAAACAGAAAGGAGACCGTGAGAGAAATGGCACAGAAACCGAGAGAAATGAGACAGCAAGGAAACAGAAAGGAGACCGTGAGAGACATGGCACAGAAACCGAGAGAAATGAGACAGCAAGGAAACAGAAAGGAGACCGTGAGAGAAATGGCACAGAGACCTAGAGAAATGAGACCGCAAGGAAACAGAAAGGAGACCGTGAGAGAAATGGCACAGAAACCGAGAGAAATGAGACAGCAAGGAAACAGAAAGGAGACCGCGAGAGACATGGCACAGAAACCGAGAGAAATGAGACAGCAAGGAAACAGAAAGGAGACCGTGAGAGAAATGGCACAGAACCCGAGAGAAATGAGACAGCAAGGAAACAGAAAGGAGACCGTGAGAGAAATGGCACAGAGACCGAGAGAGAAATGAGACAGCAAGGAAACAGAAAGGAGACCGTGAGAGAAATGGCACAGAAACCGAGAGAAATGAGACAGCAAGGAAACAGAAAGGAGACCGCGAGAGAAATGGCACAGAGACCGAGAGAGAAATGAGACAGCAAGGAAACAGAAAGGAGACCGTGAGAGAAATGGCACAGAAACCGAGAGAAATGAGACAGCAAGGAAACAGAAAGGAGACCGCGAGAGAAATGGCACAGAGACCGAGAGAGAAATGAGACAGCAAGGAAACAGAAAGGAAACCGTGAGAGAAATGGCACAGAGACCTAGAGAAATGAGACAGCAAGGAAACAGTAAGGAGACTGTGAGAGACATGGCACAGAGACCGAGAGAAATGAGACAGCAAGGAAACAGAAAGGAGACCGTGAGAGACATGACACAGAAACCGAGAGAAATGAGACAGCAAGGAAACAGAAAGGAGACCGTGAGAGAAATGGCACAGAGACTGAGAGAAATGAGACCGCAAGGAAACAGAAAGGAGACCGCGAGAGACATGGCACAGAGACCGAGAGAAATGAGACAGCAAGGAAACAGAAAGGAGACCGTGAGAGAAATGGCACAGAGACCGAGAGAAATGAGACAGCAAGGAAACAGAAAGGAGACCGCGAGAGAAATGGCACAGAGACCGAGAGAAATGAGACAGCAAGGAAACAGAAAGGAGACCGCAAGAGAAATGGGACAGAGACCGAGAGAGATGAGACAGCAAGGAAACAGAAAGGAGACCGCGAGAGAAATGGCACAGAAACCAAGAGAGAAATGAGACAGCAAGGAGACAGAAAGGAGACCGTGAGAGAAATGACACAGAAACCGAGAGGAATGAGACAGCAAGGAAACAGAAAGGAGACCGTGAGAGAAATGGCACAGAAACCGAGAGAAATGAGACCGCAAGGAAACAGAAAGGAGACCGTGAGAGAAATGGCACAGAGACCGAGAGAAATGAGACAGCAAGGAAACAGAAAGGAGACCGCAAGAGAAATGGGACAGAAACCGAGAGAGATGAGACAGCAAGGACACAGAAAGGAGACCGTGAGAGAAATGGCACAGAAACCAAGAGAGAAATGAGACAGCAAGGAGACAGAAAGGAGACCGTGAGAGAAATGGCACAGAGACCGAGAGAAATGAGACAGCAAGGAAACAGAAAGGAGACCGCGAGAGAAATGACACAGAGACCGAGAGAAATGAGACAGCAAGGAAACAGAAAGGAGACCGTGAGAGAAATGGCTCAGAAACCGAGAGAAATGAGACAGCAAGGAAACAGAAAGGAGACCGTGAGAGAAATGGCTCAAAAACCGAGAGAAATGAGACAGCAAGGAAACAGAAAGGAGACCGTGAGAGAAATGGCTCAGAAACCGAGAGAAATGAGACAGCAAGGAAACAGAAAGGAGACCGTGAGAGAAATGGCACAGAAACCGAGAGAAATGAGACCGCAAGGAAACAGAAAGGAGACCGTGAGAGAAATGGCACAGAAACCGAGAGAAATGAGACAGCAAGGAAACAGAAAGGAGACCGTGAGAGAAATGGCACAGAAACCGAGAGAAATGAGACAGCAAGGAAACAGAAAGGAGACCGAGAGAGAAATGGCACAGAAACCGAGAGAGAAATGAGACAGCAAGGAGACAGAAAGGAGACCGTGAGAGAAATGGCAATGAGACCGAGAGAAATGAGACAGCAAGGAAACAGAAAGGAGACCGTGAGAGAAATGGCACAGAGACCGAGAGAAATGAGACAGCAAGGAAACAGAAAGGAGACCGTGAGAGACATGGCACAGAAACCAAGAGAGAAATGAGACCGCAAGGAGACAGAAAGGAGACCGTGAGAGAAATGGCACAGAAACCGAGAGAAATGAGACCGCAAGGAAACAGAAAGGAGACCGTGAGAGAAATGGCACAGAAACCCAGAGAAACGAGACAGCAAGGAAACAGAAAGGAGACCGTGAGAGAAATGGCACAGAAACCGAGAGAAATGAGACCGCAAGGAAACAGAAAGGAGACCGTGAGAGACATGGCACAGAGACCGAGAGAAATGAGACAGCAAGGAAACAGAAAGGAGACCGTGAGAGAAATGGCACAGAAACCGAGAGACATGAGACAGCAAGGAAACAGAAAGGAGACCGTGAGAGAAATGGCACAGAGACCGAGAGAAATGAGACAGCAAGGAAACAGTAAGGAGACTGCGAGAGAAATGGCACAGAAACGGAGAGAGAAATGAGACAGCAAGGAAACAGAAAGGAGACCGTGAGAGAAATGGCACAGAGACCGAGAGAAATGAGACAGCAAGGAAACAGAAAGGAGACCGTGAGAGAAATGGCACAGAAACCGAGAGAAATGAGACCGCAAGGAAACAGAAAGGAGACTGTGAGAGACATGGCACAGAGACCGAGAGAAATGAGACAGCAAGGAAACAGAAAGGAGACCGCGAGAGAAATGGTACAGAAACCGAGAGAAATGAGACAGCAAGGAAACAGAAAGGAGACCGTGAGAGAAATGGCACAGAAACCGAGAGAAATGAGACCGCAAGGAGACAGAAAGGAGACCACAAGAGAAATGGCACAGAGACCGAGAGAAATGAGACAGCAAGGAAACAGAAAGGAGACCGTGAGAGACATGGCACAGAGACCGAGAGAAATGAGACAGCAAGGAAACAGAAAGGAGACCGTGAGAGAAATGGCACAGAGACCTAGAGAAATGAGACAGCAAGGAAACAGAAAGGAGACCGTGAGAGAAATGGCACAGAGACCGAGAGAAATGAGAACGCAAGGAAACAGAAAGGAGACCGTGAGAGAAATGGTACAGAAACCGAGAGAAATGAGACAGCAAGGAAACAGAAAGGAGACCGTGAGAGAAATAGCACAGAAACCGAGAGAAATGAGACCGCAAGGAAACAGAAAGAAGACCGTGAGAGACATGGCACAGAAACCGAGAGGAATGAGACCGCAAGGAAACAGAAAGGAGACCGTGAGAGAAATGGCACAGAAACCGAGAGAGATGAGACAGCAAGGAAACAGAAAGGAGACCGTGAGAGAAATGGCACAGAAACCGAGAGAGATGAGACAGCAAGGAAACAGAAAGGAGACCGTGAGAGAAATGGCACAGAGACCGAGAGAGATGAGACAGCAAGGAAACAGAAAGGAGACCGTGAGAGAAATGGCACAGAAACCGAGAGAAATGAGACCGCAAGGAAACAGAAAGGAGACCGTGAGAGAAATGGCACATAAACCGAGAGAAATGAGACAGCAAGGAAACAGAAAGGAGACCGTGAGAGAAATGGTACAGAGACCGAGAGAAATGAGACAGCAAGGAAACAGAAAGGAGACCGTGAGAGACATGGCACAGAAACCGAGAGAAATGAGACCGCAAGGAAACAGAAAGGAGACCGTGAGAGACATGGCACAGAAACCGAGAGAAATGAGACCGCAAGGAAACAGAAAGGAGACCGCGAGAGAAATGGCACAGAAACCGAGAGAAATGAGACAGCAAGGAAACAGAAAGGAGACCGTGAGAGAAATGGCACAGAGACCGAGAGAAATGAGACAGCAAGGAAACAGAAAGGAGACTGTGAGAGACATGGCTCAGAAACCGAGAGAAATGAGACCGCAAGGAAACAGATAGGAGACCGTGAGAGAAATGGCACAGAAACCGAGAGAGATGAGACAGCAAGGAAACAGAAAGGAGACCGTGAGAGAAATGGCACAGAAACCGAGAGAAATGAGACCGCAAGGAAACAGAAAGGAGACCGTGAGAGACATGGCACAGAGACCGAGAGAAATGAGACAGCAAGGAAACAGAAAGGAGACCGTGAGAGAAATGGCACAGAAACCGAGATAAATGAGACAGCAAGGAAACAGAAAGGAGACCGTGAGAGAAATGGCACAGAAACCGAGAGAGATGAGACAGCAAGGAAACAGAAAGGAGACCGTGAGAGAAATGGCACAGAAACCGAGAGAAATGAGACAGCAAGGAAACAGAAAGGAGACCGTGAGAGAAATGGCACAGAAACCGAGAGAAATGAGACAGCAAGGAAACAGAAAGGAGACCGCGAGAGAAATGGCACAGAGACCGAGAGAGAAATGAGACAGCAAGGAAACAGAAAGGAAACCGTGAGAGAAATGGCACAGAAACCGAGAGAGATGAGACAGCAAGGAAACAGTAAGGAGACTGTGAGAGACATGGCACAGAGACCGAGAGAAATGAGACAGCAAGGAAACAGTAAGGAGACTGTGAGAGACATGGCACAGAGACCGAGAGAAATGAGACAGCAAGGAAACAGAAAGGAGACCGCGAGAGAAATGGCACAGAAACCGAGAGAAATGAGACAGCAAGGAAACAGAAAGGAGACCGTGAGAGACATGGCACAGAAACCGAGAGAAATGAGACAGCAAGGAAACAGAAAGGAGACCGTGAGAGAAATGGCACAGAGACTGAGAGAAATGAGACCGCAAGGAAACAGAAAGGAGACCGCGAGAGACATGGCACAGAGACCGAGAGAAATGAGACAGCAAGGAAACAGAAAGGAAACCGTGAGAGAAATGGCACAGAGACCGAGAGAAATGAGACAGCAAGGAAACAGAAAGGAGACCGCGAGAGAAATGGCACAGAGACCGAGAGAAATGAGACAGCAAGGAAACAGAAAGGAGACCGTGAGAGAAATGGCACAGAAACCAAGAGAGAAATGAGACAGCAAGGAAACAGAAAGGAGACCGTGAGAGACATGGCACAGAGACCGAGAGAAATGAGACCGCAAGGAAACAGAAAGGAGACCGTGAGAGAAATGGTACAGAAACCGAGAGAAATGAGACAGCAAGGAAACAGAAAGGAGACCGCGAGAGAAATGGCACAGAAACCAAGAGAGAAATTAGACAGCAAGGAGACAGAAAGGAGACCGTGAGAGAAATGGCACAGAAACCGAGAGAAATGAGACCGCAAGGAAACAGAAAGGAGACCGTGAGAGAAATGGCACAGAGACCGAGAGAAATGAGACAGCAAGGAAACAGAAAGGAGACCGCAAGAGAAATGGGACAGAAACCGAGAGAAATGAGACCGCAAGGAAATAGAAAGGAGACCGCGAGAGAAATGGCACAGAAACCGAGAGAAATGAGACCGCAAGGAAACAGAAAGGAGACCGTGAGAGAAATGGCACAGAAACCAAGAGAGAAATGAGACAGCAAGGAGACAGAAAGGAGGCCGTGAGAGAAATGGCACAGAGACCGAGAGAAATGAGACAGCAAGGAAACAGAAAGGAGACCGTGAGAGAAATGGCTCAGAAACCGAGAGAAATGAGACAGCAAGGAAACAGAAAGGAGACCGTGAGAGAAATGGCACAGAGACCGAGAGAAATGAGACCGCAAGGAAACAGAAAGGAGACCGTGAGAGAAATGGCACAGAAACCGAGAGAAATGAGACCGCAAGGAAACAGAAAGGAGACCGTGAGAGAAATGGCACAGAAACCGAGAGAAATGAGACCGCAAGGAAACAGAAAGGAGACCGTGAGAGACATGGCACAGAGACCGAGAGAAATGAGACAGCAAGGAAACAGAAAGGAGACCGTGAGAGAAATGGCACAGAGACCGAGAGAAATGAGACCGCAAGGAAACAGAAAGGAGACCGTGAGAGAAATGGCACAGAGACCGAGAGAAATGAGACAGCAAGGAAACAGAAAGGAGACCGCGAGAGAAATGGTACAGAGACCGAGAGAAATGAGACAGCAAGGAGACAGAAAGGAGTCCGCGAGAGAAATGGCACAGAGACCGAGAGAAATGAGACCGCAAGGAAACAGAAAGGAGACCGTGAGAGAAATGGCACAGAAACCGAGAGAAATGAGACAGCAAGGAAACAGAAAGGAGACCGTGATAGAAATGGCACAGAAACTGCAAGAAATGAGACAGCAAGGAAACAGAAAGGAGACCGTGAGAGAAATGGCACAGAGACCGAGAGAAATGAGACCGCAAGGAAACAGAAAGGAGACCGTGAGAGACATGGCACAGAAACCGAGAGAAATGAGACAGCAAGGAAACAGAAAGGAGACAGTGAGAGAAATGGCACAGAGACCGAGAGAAATGAGACAGCAAGGAGACAGAAAGGAGACCGTGAGAGACATGGCACAGAAACCGAGAGAAATGAGACAGCAAGGAAACAGAAAGGAGACCGTGAGAGAAATGGCACAGAAACCGAGAGAGAAATGAGACAGCAAGGAGACAGAAAGGAGACCGTGAGAGAAATGGCAATGAGACCGAGAGAAATGAGACAGCAAGGAAACAGAAAGGAGACCGTGAGAGAAATGGCACAGAGACCGAGAGAAATGAGACAGCAAGGAAACAGAAAGGAGACCGTGAGAGAAATGGCACAGAGACCGAGAGAAATGAGACAGCAAGGAAACAGAAAGGAGACCGTGAGAGAAATGGCACCGAAACCGAGAGAAATGAGACCGCAAGGAAACAGAACGGAGACAGTGAGAGACATGGCACAGAAACCGAGAGAAATGAGACAGCAAGGAAACAGAAAGGAGACCGTGAGAGAAATGTCACAGAGACCGAGAGAAATGAGACAGCAAGGAAACAGAAAGGAGACCGTGAGAGAAATGGCACCGAAACCGAGAGAAATGAGACCGCAAGGAAACAGAACGGAGACCGTGAGAGACATGGCACAGAAACCGAGAGAAATGAGACAGCAAGGAAACAGAAAGGAGACCGTGAGAGACATGGCACAGAGACCGAGAGAAATGAGACAGCAAGGAAACAGAAAGGAGACCGTGAGAGAAATGGCACAGAAACCGAGAGACATGAGACAGCAAGGAGACAGAAAGGAGACAGCGAGAGAAATGGCACAGAAACCGAGAGAAATGAGACAGCAAGGAAACAGAAAGGAGACCGCGAGAGAAATGGCACAGAAACCGAGAGAAATGAGACAGCAAGGAAACAGAAAGGAGACCGAGAGAGAAATGGCACAGAAACCGAGAGAAATGAGACAGCAAGGAAACAGAAAGGAGACCGTGAGAGAAATGGCACAGAAACCGAGAGAGAAATGAGACCGCAAGGAAACAGAAAGGAGACCGTGAGAGAAATGGCACCGAAACCGAGAGAAGTGAGACAGCAAGGAAACAGAAAGGAGACCGTGAGAGAAATGGCACAGAGACCGAGAGAAATGAGACAGCAAGGAAACAGAAAGGAGACCGTGAGAGAAATGGCACAGAGACCGAGAAAAAATGAGACAGCAAGGAAACAGAAAGGAGACCGCGAGAGAAATGGCACAGAAACGGAGAGAGAAATGAGACAGCAAGGAAACAGAAAGGAGACCGTGAGAGAAATGGCACAGTGACCGAGAGAAATGAGACAGCAAGGAAACAGAAAGGAGACCGTGAGAGAAATGGCACAGAAACCGAGAGAAATGAGACCGCAAGGAAACAGAAAGGAGACCGTGAGAGACATGGCACAGAGACCGAGAGAAATGAGACAGCAAGGAAACAGAAAGGAGACCGCGAGAGAAATGGTACAGAAACCGAGAGAAATGAGACAGCAAATAAACAGAAAGGAGACTGTGAGAGAAATGGCACAGAGACCGAGAGAAATGAGACAGCAAGGAGACAGAAAGGAGACCACAAGAGAAATGGCACAGAGACCGAGAGAAATGAGACAGCAAGGAAACAGAAAGGAGACCGTGAGAGA
>CM050173.1:119837044-120001552 GCA_027410445.1 Discoglossus pictus
GGCCTAGCTGTCAATTCAGCAACGTCAACTTAAGCCACGTCAGAGCAGGATTATTTTGTGGCCATACCTGGAATTTTGTTGCAGCATTACATTCTTGCTACTAGGTGGTGCTGTGGAGCAGGGTTGAGGCGCACTCCTGCTGTCGTAGAGATGAGAGGGCTACATAATGGGATAGATCCCCAGTCTGTACTCGATTCCGGTCTGTGCCCTGTCCCTAGATTACGGTCTGTACCCTGTCCCTAGATTCCGGGCTGTGCCCTGTCTCTCGATTTCGGTCTGTACCTTGTCCCTAGATTCCGGTCTGTGCCCTGTCCCTAGATTCTGGTCTGTACTCTGTCTCTCGATTCCGGTCTGTGCCCTGTCCCTAGATTCCGGTCTGTGCCCTGTCTCTCGATTCCGGTCTGTGCCCTGTCTCTCGATTTCGGTCTGTGCCCTGTCCCTCGATTCCGGTCTGTGCCCTGTCCCTAGATTCCGGTCTGTGCCCTGTCCCTCGATTCCGGTCTGTACCCTGTCCCTAGATTCCGGTCTGTACCCTGTCCCTAGATTCCGGTCTGTGCCCTGTCCCTAGATTCCGGTCTGTACCCTGTCCCTCGATTCCGGTCTGTGCCCTGTCCCTCGATTCCGGTCTGTGCCCTGTCCCTAGATTCCGGTCTGTACCCTGTCCCTCGATTCCGGTCTGTACCCTGTCCCTCGATTCCGGTCTGTGCCCTGTCCCTAGATTCCGGTCTGTACCCTGTCCCTAGATTCCGGTCTGTACCCTGTCCCTAGATTCCGGTCTGTGCCCTGTCCCTAGATTCCGGTCTGTACCCTGTCCCTCGATTCCGGTCTGTACCCTGTCCCTAGATTCCGGTCTGTACCCTGTCCCTCGATTCCGGTCTGTGCCCTGTCCCTAGATTCCGGTCTTTACCCTGTCCCTAGATTCCGGTCTGTACCCTGTCCCTCGATTCCGGTCTGTGCCCTGTCCCTAGATTCCGGTCTGTGCCCTGTCCCTAGATTCCGGTCTGTACCCTGTCCCTCGATTCCGGTCTGTACCCTGTCCCTCGATTCCGGTCTGTGCCCTGTCCCTAGATTCCGGTCTGTACCCTGTCCCTAGATTCCGGTCTGTACCCTGTCCCTAGATTCCGGTCTGTACCCTGTCCCTAGATTCCGGTCTGTACCTTGTCCCTAGATTCCGGTCTGTATGACATCCCTAGATTCCGGTCTGTGTCCTGTCCCTAGATTCCGGTCTGTACCCTGTCTCTAGATTCCGGTCTGTACCCTGTCCCTAGATTCCGGTCTGTACCCTGTCTCTCGATTCCGGTCTGTACCCTGTCCCTCGATTCCGGTCTGTGCCCTGTCCCTAGATTCCGGTCTGTACCCTGTCCCTAGATTCCGGTCTGTACCTTGTCCCTAGATTCCGGTCTGTATGACATCCCTAGATTCCGGTCTGTGTCCTGTCCCTAGATTCCGGTCTGTACCCTGTCTTTAGATTCCGGTCTGTACCCTGTCCCTAGATTCCGGTCTGTGCCCTGTCTCTCGATTCCGGTCTGTACCCTGTCTCTCGATTCCGGTCTGTACCCTGTCCCTCGATTCCGGTCTGTGCCCTGTCCCTAGATTCCGGTCTGTGCCCTGTCCCTAGATTCCGGTCTGTGCCCTGTCCCTAGATTCCGGTCTGTGCCCTGTCCCTAGATTACGGTCTGTGCCCTGTCCCTAGATTACGGTCTGTGCCCTGTCCCTAGATTACGGTCTGTGCCCTGTCCCGAGATTCCGGTCTGTGCCCTGTCCCTAGATTCCGGTCTGTGCCCTGTCCCTAGATTACGGTCTGTGCCCTGTCCCGAGATTCCGGTCTGTGCCCTGTCCCGAGATTACGGTCTGTACCCTGTCCCTCGATTCCGGTCTGTGCCCTGTCCCTCGATTCCGGTCTGTGCCCTGTCCCTAGATTCCGGTCTGTACCCTGTCCCTAGATTCCGGTCTGTACCCTGTCCCTCGATTCCGGTCTGTGCCCTGTCCCTAGATTCCGGTCTGTACCCTGTCCCTAGATTCCGGTCTGTGCCCTGTCCCTCGATTCCGGTCTGTGCCCTGTCCCTAGATTCCGGTCTGTGCCCTGTCCCTAGATTCCGGTCTGTACCCTGTCCCTCGATTCCGGTCTGTGCCCTGTCCCTAGATTCCGGTCTGTGCCCTGTCCCTAGATTCCGGTCTTTACCCTGTCCCTAGATTCCTTCCGGTCTGTACCCTGTCCCTAGATTCCGGTCTGTACCTTGTCCCTAGATTCCGGTCTGTACCCTGTCCCTAGATTCTGGTCTGTACCCTGTCCCTAGATTCCGGTCTGTACCCTGTCCCTAGATTCTGGTCTGTACCCTGTCCCTAGATTCTGGTCTGTACCCTGTCCCTAGATTCCGGTCTGTACCCTGTCCCTAGATTCCGGTCTGTGCCCTGTCCCTAGATTCCGGTCTGTGCCCTGTCCCTAGATTCTGGTCTGTACCCTGTCCCTAGATTCCGGTCTGTACCCTGTCCCTAGATTCCGGTCTGTACCTTGTCCCTAGATTCCGGCCTGTACCCTGTCCCTAGATTCCGGTCTGTACCCTGTCCCTAGATTCCGGTCTGTACCCTGTCCCTAGATTCCGGTCTGTACCCTGTCCCTAGATTCCGGTCTGTACCCTGTCCCTAGATTCCGGTCTTTGCCCTGTCCCTAGATTCCGGTCTGTACCCTGTCCCTAGATTCCGGTCTGTACCCTGTCCCTAGATTCCGGTCTGTACCCTGTCCCTAGATTCCGGTCTGTGTCATGTCCCTAGATTCCGGTCTGTACCCTGTCCCTAGATTCCGGTCTGTACCCTGTCCCTAGATTCCGGTCTGTACCTTGTCCCTAGATTCCGGTCTGTATGACATCCCTAGATTCCGGTCTGTGCCCTGTCCCTAGATTCCGGTCTGTACCCTGTCCCTAGATTCCGGTCTGTACCCTGTCCCTAGATTCCGGTCTGTACCCTGTCCCTCGATTCCGGTCTGTGCCCTGTCCCTAGATTCCGGTCTGTACCCTGTCCCTAGATTCCGGTCTGTACCCTGTCCCTAGATTCCGGTCTGTGCCCTGTCCCTAGATTCCGGTCTGTGCCCTGTCCCTCGATTCCGGTCTGTGCCCTGTCCCTAGATTCCGGTCTGTGCCCTGTCCCTAGATTCCGGTCTGTACCCTGTCCCTAGATTCCGGTCTGTACCCTGTCCCTAGATTCCGGTCTGTACCCTGTCCCTAGATTCCGGTCTGTACCCTGTCCCTAGATTCCGGTCTGTACCCTGTCCCTAGATTCCGGTCTGTACCCTGTCCCTAGATTCCGGTCTGTACCCTGTCCCTAGATTCCGGTCTGTACCCTGTCCCTAGATTCCGGTCTGTACCCTGTCCCTAGATTCCGGTCTGTACCCTGTCCCTAGATTCCGGTCTGTACCCTGTCCCTAGATTCCGGTCTGTACCCTGTCCCTAGATTCCGGTCTGTACCCTGTCCCTAGATTCCGGTCTGTACCCTGTCCCTAGATTCCGGTCTGTACCCTGTCCCTAGATTCCGGTCTGTACCCTGTCCCTAGATTCCGGTCCGTACCCTGTCCCTAGATTCCGGTCTGTGCCCTGTCCCTCGATATCGTCCTTTTTCATTTGCCTCACTGACTACTCTTTCTTCGTATTCACTGCTTTTATTGATCTCTCTCTTTTTTTGTTCTTTTCAGGTTACCAATGAGATCACTCCCATTCTGAGTTATTCGTATATGGCGGTCTTGGTGCCAGTTTTCCTGTTGACTGATTTCCTGCGCTATACGCCAGTGCTGGTCTTACAGAGTTTGAGTCACATCTCCGTGTGGTTGTTGCTCATCTTTGGCTCAGATGTTCTTGCCATGCAATTTATGGAGTTCTTCTACGGCATTACCATGGCAGCCCGTGTGGCATATTCCTCTTACATATTTTCACTGGTGTCCCCCTCCAATTATCAGCGTGCCGCAGGTTACTCCAGATCCTCAGTGCTTATGGGGGTTTTCGCCAGTTCAGTGCTAGGACAGCTCTGCATCTCCTTGGCCGGTGTACCTTTTCAGACCCTCAATTACATTTCCTTGGGCTTCATGATATTTGGCCTGATCCTCACCCTCTTCTTGCAACGCCCCAAGCGTAGCCTCTTTTTCAATAAGACTTTTCACAAGCAATGCAACGGGGTACGTGACTCTGAGCTCCAAAAGATGACTCCTGAAACCAAGGCAAAAGGTCCTTGTCCTGGGTGGAGAGACTCTGTGTTTATGCGCATGTTATTGGCTCTCAAAGGAACAATTCATCACCCCCAGCTCCGACTCTGGTCACTGTGGTGGATTTTTAACTCCGCTGGATATTACCTGATGCTTTATTACGTACAGATCCTGTGGAACGAGATCTATCCTGAGACGGATAACCGAAAAATATACAATGGTGGCGTTGATGCAGCTTCAACCCTGCTTGGTAAGAGATTATACCAGAAGGTGGTGTGGCAAGCACACAGTGCTGAAGGAAGTGCTGGTGTGGACCTTATCAGTGGTACCCAGGTATACCCTGTAATTACTGTCCTAGTAAAAACGTGTAAGAAAGTCATTGGCAGAGCTAATAGGACAGTTGGGAGAGTATTTAGAGACAAGAGCAAAGATATAAGGGGGTGCATTATTATTATTGAGGGCTTTATATGTTAGGGTCAGGATTTAAAATGTTATTCTTAAGGCTTTGGTAGCCAGTTGAGTGAGTGACAGAGAGGAGCTGCAGACATCGACCTATGAGTATGGTAGAGGAGTCTCACAGAGGCATTCATTATTATTATTATTATTATTATTATTACTAGTCAATTGCCCGTCAAAAATGACGGCATAATATTTGCAAGCCACGCAAAGCTGTTTTTTGCCGCACAATGCGAGGTTCGCTATGCACGTCTTCTTTCTCTCTCTTCTTCCCTCCTTCTGTGTCCTCACCCTCCCTCTTCTCTCCTTCTCTCTCCTCTCTGCGAGCCTCGCAATGAGCGCCTTTGGCACAAATGACGGAATAATATTTGTTTTTTCTTCCCTCCCCATGTGTCTCTTTTTCCTCCCTCCCACCCCATGTGTCTCGTTTTCCTCCCTCCCCGTGTTTCTTGTTTCCCTCACTCTTTTTCCTCCCTCCCTCCCTCTGTGTCTCGTTTTCCTCCCTCCCCATGTATCTCGTTCCCCCTCTCCTTCTCTTGTTTCTCTTTGCCTCTTCTCCCTCCCCTGTGTCTCTCCCTCCCGTGTCTCTCCCTCCCTCCCCATGTGTCTCGTTTCCCTCCCTCCCCATGTGTCTCGTTTCCCTCCCTCCCCTGTGTCTCGTTCCCCCCTCTCCTTCTCTTGTTTCTCTTTGCCTCTTCTCCCTTTCTGTGTCCCCCCCCCCCCATGTGTCTCTCCCCCCCCCCTTTTCCTTCGGCACCCATTGTGGGCCTCGGCATGCGCATGTCCAACCCGCAAGCTTTGCGAGCGTTACACACAGACTCTCAGTACTACAACTATATTAGTGCAACCTATTTCATTATTTTAATTCTTGTTTGGTCCTCAGGAGCCATCACTTCATTTGCTGCTGGACACGTGAAAATTCGCTGGACTCTGTGGTCAGAGCTGGTCATTGGATTGATCACGGCTTTCCAGGCTGGGCTCCTCATACTCATGAACTCAACGGGCAATATCTGGGTGTGCTATGCGGCATACATTCTCTTCAGGAGCTCATACCAATTCTTGGTGCCGATTGCCATGTGAGTAATCACTGTCTGACTGCCCCCCAACTTCTGAGACTCTCTGTTGATGCCCCTCTATGGCAGTGCCCAATGTTCTGAGCTATCTGTAACTGTGCCCCAAATTACAGGACCCCCTGTTGATGCCCCTCTATGGCAGTGCCCAATGTTCTGAGCTTTCTGTAACTGTGCCCCAAATTACAGGACCCCCTGTTGTTGCCCCTCTATGGCAGTGCCCAATGTTCTGAGCTAACTATGCCCCAAATTACAGGACCCCCTGTTGATGCCCCTCTATGGCAGTGCCCAATGTTCTGAGCTTTCTGTAACTGTGCCCCAAATTACAGGACCCCCTGTTGTTGCCCCTCTATGGCAGTGCCCAATGTTCTGAGCTATCTGTAACTGTGCCCCAAATTACAGGACCCCCTGTTGATGCCCCTCCATGGCAGTGCCCAATGTTCTGAGCTATCTGTAACTCTGCCCCAAATTACAGGACCCCCTATTGATGCCCCTCTATGGCAGTGCCCAATGTTCTGAGCTATCTGTAACTGTGCCCCAAATTACAGGACCCCCTGTTGATGCCCCTCTATGGCAGTGCCCAATGTTCTGAGCTATCTGTAACTGGGCCCCAAATTACAGGACCCCCTGTTGATGCCCCTCTATGGCAGTGCCCAATGTTCTGAGCTATCTGTAACTATGCCCCAAATTACAGGACCCCCTGTTGATGCCACTCTATGGCAGTGCCCAATGTTCTGAGCTATCTGTAACTCTGCCCCAAATTACAGGACCCCCTCTTGATGCCACTCTATGGCAGTGCCCAATGTTCTGAGCTATCTGTAACTGGGCCCCAAATTACAGGACCCCCTGTTGATGCCCTTCTATGGCAGTGCCCAATGTTCTGAGCTATCTGTAACTGGGCCCCAAATTACAGGACTCCCTGTTGTTGCCCCTCTATGGCAGTGCCCAATGTTCTCAGCTAACTATGCCCCAAATTACAGGACTCCCTGTTGATGCCCTTCTATGGCAGTGCCCAATGTTCTGAGCTATCTGTAACTGTGCCCCAAATTACAGGACCCCCTGTTGATGCCCCTCTATGGCAGTGCCCAATGTTCTGAGCTAACTGTGCCCCAAATTACAGGACCCCCTCTTGATGCCACTCTATGGCAGTGCCCAATGTTCTGAGCTATCTGTAACTGTGCCCCAAATTACAGGACCCCCTGTTGATGCCCTTCTATGGCAGTACCCAATGTTCTGAGCTATCTGTAACTGTGCCCCAAATTACAGGACCCCCTGTTGATGCCCCTCTATGGAAGTGCCCAATGTTCTGAGCTATCTGTAACTGGGCCCCAAATTACAGGATCCCCTGTTGATGCCCCTCTATGGAAGTGCCCAATGTTCTGAGCTATCTGTAACTGAGCCCCAAATTACAGGACCCCCTGTTGATGCCCCTCTATGGCAGTGCCCAATGTTCTGAGCTATCTGTAACTCTGCCCCAAATTACAGGACCCCCTTTTGATGCCCCTCTATGGAAGTGCCCAATGTTCTGAGCTATCTGTAACTGGGCCCCAAATTACAGGATCCCCTGTTGATGCCCCTCTATGGCAGTGCCCAATGTTCTGAGCTATCTGTAACTGAGCCCCAAATTACAGGACCCCCTATTGATGCCCCTCTATGGCAGTGCCCAATGTTCTGAGCTATCTGTAACTCTGCCCCAAATTACAGGACCCCCTGTTGATGCCCCTCTATGGAAGTGCCCAATGTTCTGAGCTATCTGTAACTGGGCCCCAAATTACAGGACCCCCTGTTGATGCCCCTCTATGGCAGTGCCCAATGTTCTGAGCTATCTGTAACTGTGCCCCAAATTACAGGACCCCCTGTTGATGCCCCTCTATGGAAGTGCCCAATGTTCTGAGCTATCTGTAACTGGGCCCCAAATTACAGACCCCCTGTTGATGCCCCTCTATGGCAGTGCCCAATGTTCTGAGCTATCTGTAACTGTGCCCCAAATTACAGGACCCCCTGTTGATACCCCTCTATGGCAGTGCCCAATGTTCTGAGCTATCTGTAACTGGGCCCCAAATTACAGGACCCCCTGTTGATGCCCCTTTATGGCAGTGCCCAATGTTCTGAGCTATCTGTAACTCTGCCCCAAATTACAGACCCCCTGTTGATGCCCTTCTATGGCAGTGCCCAATGTTTTGAGCTATCTGTAACTGTGCCCCAAATTACAGGACCCCCTGTTGATACCCCTCTATGGCAGTGCCCAATGTTCTGAGCTATCTGTAACTGGGCCCCAAATTACAGGACCCCCTGTTGATGCCCCTTTATGGCAGTGCCCAATGTTCTGAGCTATCTGTAACTCTGCCCCAAATTACAGACCCCCTGTTGATGCCCTTCTATGGCAGTGCCCAATGTTTTGAGCTATCTATGATTTCACTTAAATACAAGATATAAATAACTAGCGACTTGCCCGTCAAAAAATCACGGTCAATAAAGTTTGAAGCCATGACAATGTGGTTTGCCACACAATGTGAAGGTTTTTGTCCTGTGAGGACCTTTGGCGCTCATTACGAGCCTCTCCTCTGGTGTACTTTTGCTCCTCTGAGCAGCCTCTGCGCTCATCATCACAAAGAAAGATACCTATGTCTATATTTTTGTAAATAATCAATTAATTAGGTAAATTATATTAATTAATTAATTAATTATTATTAATATATCCATCAATCAATAGGCTGAAGAGCTAACAATCTTTTTTAATTTTCCCGCAGCATATAATGTCCAGTAGGACTGTTGCCGCGTGCGCGAGGGCAAATGTTGGTTTATTTGTGTAAAGCGCTACTTTAGATGCGTAATGTTGTGATGTGTAAAGTAGCGTCGTTTGTGTGTATGCTACGCGTTTCGTGAGTATTTGGTGTCCTTTGTAGTAGTGTATTTTGTACCTTGTATGTTCCTTGTGTGAAAGTGGTACGCATTGGCGGTGTGTTGCGCTGTCCAGGGTCGTGTCGCCTTGTTTTCCTTTTTTTTTCTCGCTTAGCCGATTTTCACGTGCTGAAACTCGTTAAAATCAAATTCAATTTGCGTTCCCCCTCACTCCCGGACGCCCGGGCTGTGCCCCTGTGCTGTGTGTGATTTTTTTTATTATTTTGTGTGTGTGTTTTTCGTGCATTTTGATTTTCGCGGTTCGGCCGTTAACTTCGTATTTTTCCTAACTCATATTTTATTTAATTTTTTAAGTCCCGCGTCTCGTAATGTTTTTTTTTTTTCTAAGTCGCACGTTTGCCAACTGCTTGCAGGCTAACAGCCTTATTAAATTGAGAATGGGGCAATGGATTATGGCTCTATATAAGCACATGGGAGATTTGTTTTACAGAAGTGTTTAGTTCGTGATCTTCTCTGCAAAAGCAACGTCTTCAGTAACTAAAAACGTTTTAAAAAAAGCTGTGCTTATATAGAGCCCTATTCAATTGGGCGAATGGCAATTTAATAAGTCAGGCAATGAGCGCCTTTGGTTCTCATCACCCAAGTGCTGTGAGTTGTCGTGCCTTAACGGCTCGCCTCGCTTCATGAGGAGCATCTTCGGCGCTCATTGCCTAAGTGCTGTGCTGAGTGTTTTAGTGCCTTAACGGCCTCAGTGCTCCGAGTTATCGGCTCGCTTTGCGAGGTTTGCAAGCGATGTGCACCTTCAGCGCTCATTGCCTAAGTCGTATGCACCACGCAAAGCGTGACAACGTCTCGTAGTTGGACAATTATAATATGTGATAAGATCTGTAACAAAATTCTATACAATTATGTCAGTTCCACGTGTGATTTGCAGAATATAGAAACAAATATTTAATGATAGATAAGAACCAAAAAGCCCTTAAGTCTACCTAAAATGCTCAACTAAATCCCAGGATAGCTTGGTGCTTATCTTGGGTATGCTTAAATGGATTCAGCCCTCCACTGGAAGAAGGTTCTTCTCTATTAGCCCTTTTGTAAAGTAGTTGTTTTACCCCGAAATCTTGAAGAATTGTAGATGAACGCACCATCCTTCTATACGCATCATGCCTGGAGATGCTCCGGTTACACGGGCGCTGTTGTGTTACCTGTATTTATAGCATGTCAGACCTAGTTCTCTTTCTTACATATTTTGTTTCTTTATCAGTTTCCAGATTGCAAGCTCCCTGTCCAAGGAGCTGTGTGCACTGGTGTTTGGAGTTAACACATTCTTTGCCACGGTCCTCAAAACCATAATAACTATCATTATTTCTGACAAAAGAGGACTGGCTCTGTCTGTGCATCCGCAGGTACTGCATTGTGTGTCTGTGACGTGAGACTGGCGTGTGATGTGAGACTGGCGTGTGACGTGAGACTGGCGTGTGACGTGAGACTGGCGTGTGACGTGAGACTGGCATGTGCCGTGTAGTAGCTGACACTGTTGTGTGTGTGTGTGTCGGTAATAGCTGACACTGTTGTGTGTGTGTGTCAGTAGTAGCGGACACTGTTGCGTGTGTGTGTCAGTAGTAACTGACACTGTTGCGTGTGTCTGTGTCAGTAGTAGCTGACACTGTTGCGTGTGTGTGTGTCAGTAGTAGCTGACACTGTTGCATGTGCGTGTGTGTGTCAGTAGTAGCGGACACTGTTGTGTGTGTGTGTGTGTCAGTAGTAGCTGACACTGATGTGTGTGTGTCAGTAGTAGGGGACACTGTTGCGTGTGTGTGTGTCAGTAGTAGGGGACACTGTTGCATGTGTGTGTGTCAGTAGTAGGGGACACTGTTGTGTGTGTGTCAGTAGTAGCGGACACTGTTGTGTGTGTGTGTGTGTCAGTGGTAGCTGACACTGATGTGTGTGTGTCAGTAGTAGGGGACACTGTTGCGTGTGTGTGTGTCAGTAGTAGGGGACACTGTTGCATGTGTGTGTGTCAGTAGTAGGGGACACTGTTGTGTGTGTGTCAGTAGTAGCGGACACTGTTGTGTGTGTGTGTGTGTCAGTAATAGCTGACACTGATGTGTGTGTGTCAGTAGTAGCGGACACTGTTGTGTGTGTCAGTAGTAGCTGACACTGTTGTGTGTGTCAGTAGTAGCTGACACTGTTGCGTGTGTGTGTCAGTACTAGCTGACACTGTTGCGTGTGTGTGTCAGTACTAGCTGACACTGTTGCGTGTGTGTGTGTCAGTAGTAGCTGACACTGTTGCATGTGCATGTGTCAGTAGTAGGGGACACTGTTGCGTGTGCGTGTGTCAGTAGTAGGGGACACTGTTGCGTGTGCGTGTGTCAGTAGTAGGGGACACTGTTGCATGTGTGTGTGTCAGTAGTAGGGGACACTGTTGTGTGTGTGTCAGTAGTAGGGGACACTGTTGTGTGTGTGTCAGTAATAGCGGACACTGTTGTGTGTGTGTCAGTAATAGCTGACACTGATGTGTGTGTGTCATTAGTAGCGGACACTGTTGTGTGTGTCAGTAGTAGCTGACACTGTTGTGTGTGTCAGTAGTAGCTGACACTGTTGCGTGTGTGACAGTAGTAGCGGACACTGTTGCGTGTGTGTGTGACAGTAGTAGCGGACACTGTTGCGTGTGTGTGTGTCAGTAGTAGGGGACACTGTTGCATGTGTGTCAGTAGTAGGGGACACTGTTGTGTGTGTGTCAGTAGTAGCGGACACTGTTGTGTGTGTGTCAGTAGTAGCTGACACTGTTGTGTGTGTCAGTAGTAGCTGACACTGTTGCGTGTGTGACAGTAGTAGCGGACACTGTTGCGTGTGTGTGTGTCAGTAGTAGGGGACACTGTTGCGTGTGTGTGTGTCAGTAGTAGGGGACACTGTTGTGTGTGTGTCAGTAGTAGCGGACACTGTTGTGTGTGTGTCAGTAATAGCTGACACTGATGTGTGTGTGTCATTAGTAGCGGACACTGTTGTGTGTGTCAGTAGTAGCTGACACTGTTGTGTGTGTCAGTAGTAGCTGACACTGTTGTGTGTGTCAGTAGTAGCTGACACTGTTGCGTGTGTGACAGTAGTAGCGGACACTGTTGCGTGTGTGTGTGTCAGTAGTAGGGGACACTGTTGTGTGTGTGTCAGTAGTAGCGGACACTGTTGTGTGTGTGTCAGTAGTAGCTGACACTGTTGTGTGTGTCAGTAGTAGCTGACACTGTTGCGTGTGTGACAGTAGTAGCGGACACTGTTGCGTGTGTGTGTCAGTACTAGCTGACACTGTTGCGTGTGTGTGTCAGTACTAGCTGACACTGTTACGTGTGTGTGTCAGTACTAGCTGACACTGTTGCGTGTGTGTGTGTCAGTAGTAGCGGACACTGTTGTGTGTGTGTGTCAGTAATAGCTGATACTGGTGTATGTGTGTGTCAGTAGTAGCTGACACTGTTGCGTGTGTGTGTGTCAGTAGTAGCTGACACTGTTGCATGTGGGTGTGTGTGTGTCGGTAGTAGCGGACACTGTTGTGTGTGCGTGTGTCAGTAGTAGCTGACACTAGTGTGTGTGTGTCAGTAGTAGCGGACACTGTTGCGTGTGCGTGTGTCAGTAGTAGCGGACATTGTTGCGTGTGTGTGTCAGTAGTAGCTGACACTGTTGCGTGTGTGTGTCAGTAGTAGCTGACACTGTTGCGTGTGTGTGTCAGTAGTAGCTGACACTGCTGCGTGTGTGTGTGTGTGTCAGTAGGTAATTGCATTGCGTTGTGTGTGTCAGTAGGTGATTGCATTGTGTTGTGTGTGTCAGTAGGTGATTGCATTGTGTTGTGTGTGTCAGTAGTAGCTGATTGCATTGTGTGTGTGTGTCAGTAGTAGCTGATTGCATTGTGTGTGTGTGTCAGTAGTAGCTGATTGTGTTGTGTGTGTGTGTCAGTAGTAGCTGATTGCATTGTGTGTGTGTGTGTCAGTAGTAGCTGATTGCATTGTGTGTGTGTGTGTCAGTAGTAGCTGATTGCAGTGTGTGTGTGTGTGTGGGTCAGTAGTAGATGATTGCAGTGTGTGTGTGTGTGTGTCAGTAGTAGCTGATTGCATTGTGTGTGTGTCAGTAGGTGATTGCATTGTGTTGTGTGTCAGTAGGTGATTGCATTGTGTTGTGTGTGTGTCAGTAGGTGATTGCATTGTGTTGTGTGTCAGTAGCTGATTGCATTGTGTTGTGTGTGTGTGTCAGTAGGTGATTGCATTGTGTTGTGTGCGTGTGTGTGTGGTTGTGGTTGTGTGTGTGTCAGTAGTAGCTGATTGCATTGTGTTGTGTGTGGTTGTCAGTAGGTGATTGCATTGTGTTGTGTGTGTGTGGTTGTCAGTAGGTGATTGCATTGTGTTGTGTGTGTGTGGTTGTCAGTAGGTGATTGCATTGTGTGTTGTGTGTGTGTGTCAGTAGGTGATTGCATTGTGTGTTGTGTGTGTGTGTCAGTAGGTTATTGCATTGTGTTGTGTGTGTGTGTCAGTAGGTGATTGCATTGTGTTGTGTGTGTGTGTCAGTAGGTGATTGCATTGTGTTGTGTGCGTGTGTGTGTGGTTGTGTGTCAGTAGTAGCTGATTGCATTGTGTTGTGTGTGGTTGTCAGTAGGTGATTGCATTGTGTTGTGTGTGTGGTTGTCAGTAGGTGATTGCATTGTGTGTTGTGTGTGTGTGTCAGTAGCTGATTGCATTGTGTTGTGTGTGGTTGTCAGTAGGTGATTGCATTGTGTTGTGTGTGTGTGGTTGTCAGTAGGTGATTGCATTGTGTTGTGTGTGTGTGGTTGTCAGTAGGTGATTGCATTGTGTGTTGTGTGTGTGTGTCAGTAGGTGATTGCATTGTGTGTTGTGTGTGTGTGTCAGTAGGTTATTGCATTGTGTTGTGTGTGTGTGTCAGTAGGTGATTGCATTGTGTTGTGTGTGTGTGTCAGTAGGTGATTGCATTGTGTTGTGTGCGTGTGTGTGTGGTTGTGTGTCAGTAGTAGCTGATTGCATTGTGTTGTGTGTGTGGTTGTCAGTAGGTGATTGCATTGTGTGTTGTGTGTGTGGTTGTCAGTAGGTGATTGCATTGTGTGTTGTGTGTGTGTGTCAGTAGGTGATTGCATTGTGTGTTGTGTGTGTGTGTCAGTAGGTGATTGCATTGTGTTGTGTGTGTGTGTGTGTGTGTCAGTAGGTGATTGCATTGTGTTGTGTGCGTGTGTGTGTGGTTGTGTGTGGTTGTGTGTCAGTAGTAGCTGATTGCATTGTGTTGTGTGTGGTTGTCAGTAGGTGATTGCATTGTGTTGTGTGTGTGTGTGTCAGTAGGTGATTGCATTGTGTTGTGTGTGGTTGTCAGTAGGTGATTGCATTGTGTTGTGTGTTTGTGTGTCAGTAGGTGATTGCATTGTGTGTGTGTGTGTGTGTGTCAGTAGGTGATTGCATTGTGTTGTGTGCGTGTGTGTGTGGTTGTGTGTGGTTGTGTGTCAGTAGTAGCTGATTGCATTGTGTTGTGTGTGGTTGTCAGTAGGTGATTGCATTGTGTTGTGTGTGGTTGTCAGTAGGTGATTGCATTGTGTTGTGTGTGGTTGTCAGTAGGTGATTGCATTGTGTTGTGTGTGTGGTTGTCAGTAGGTGATTGCATTGTGTTGTGTGTGTGTGTGTCAGTAGGTGATTGCATTGTGTGTTGTGTGTGGTTGTCAGTAGGTGATTGCATTGTGTTGTGTGTGTGGTTGTCAGTAGGTGATTGCATTGTGTGTTGTGTGTGTGTGTCAGTAGGTGATTGCATTGTGTGTTGTGTGTGTGTGTCAGTAGGTGATTGCATTGTGTTGTGTGTGTGTGTGTGTGTGTCAGTAGGTGATTGCATTGTGTTGTGTGCGTGTGTGTGTGGTTGTGTGTGGTTGTGTGTCAGTAGTAGCTGATTGCATTGTGTTGTGTGTGGTTGTCAGTAGGTGATTGCATTGTGTTGTGTGTGGTTGTCAGTAGGTGATTGCATTGTGTTGTGTGTGTGGTTGTCAGTAGGTGATTGCATTGTGTTGTGTGTGTGTGTCAGTAGGTGATTGCATTGTGTGTTGTGTGTGGTTGTCAGTAGGTGATTGCATTGTGTTGTGTGTGTGGTTGTCAGTAGGTGATTGCATTGTGTGTTGTGTGTGTGTGTCAGTAGGTGATTGCATTGTGTTGTGTGTGGTTGTCAGTAGGTGATTGCATTGTGTTGTGTGTGTGGTTGTCAGTAGGTGATTGCATTGTGTTGTGTGTGTGTGTGTCAGTAGGTGATTGCATTGTGTTGTGTGTGTGTGTGTCAGTAGGTGATTGCATTGTGTTGTGTGTGGTTGTCAGTAGGTGATTGCATTGTGTTGTGTGTGTGTGTCAGTAGGTGATTGCATTGTGTGTTGTGTGTGGTTGTCAGTAGGTGATTGCATTGTGTTGTGTGTGTGTGTGTCAGTAGGTGATTGCATTGTGTGTTGTGTGTGTGTGTCAGTAGGTGATTGCATTGTGTGTGTGTGTGTGTGTCAGTAGCTGATTGCATTGTGTTGTGTGTGTGTGTGTCAGTAGGTGATTGCATTGTGTTGTGTGTGTGGTTGTCAGTAGGTGATTGCATTGTGTTGTGTGTGTCAGTAGGTGATTGCATTGTGTGTTGTGTGTGTGTCAGTAGTAGCTGATTGCATTGTGTTGTGTGTGTGGTTGTCAGTAGGTGATTGCATTGTGTTGTGTGTGTGTGTGTCAGTAGGTGATTGCATTGTGTGTTGTGTGTGTGTGTCAGTAGGTGATTGCATTGTGTTGTGTGTGGTTGTCAGTAGGTGATTGCATTGTGTTGTGTGTGTGGTTGTCAGTAGGTGATTGCATTGTGTGTTGTGTGTGGTTGTCAGTAGGTGATTGCATTGTGTTGTGTGTGTGGTTGTCAGTAGGTGATTGCATTGTGTTGTGTGTGTGTGTGTCAGTAGGTGATTGCATTGTGTGTTGTGTGTGGTTGTCAGTAGGTGATTGCATTGTGTTGTGTGTGTGTGTGTCAGTAGGTGATTGCATTGTGTGTTGTGTGTGTGTGTCAGTAGGTGATTGCATTGTGTGTGTGTGTGTGTGTGTGTGTGTGTGTGTCAGTAGCTGATTGCATTGTGTTGTGTGTGTGTGTGTCAGTAGGTGATTGCATTGTGTTGTGTGTGTGGTTGTCAGTAGGTGATTGCATTGTGTTGTGTGTGTCAGTAGGTGATTGCATTGTGTGTTGTGTGTGTCAGTAGTAGCTGATTGCATTGTGTTGTGTGTGTGTGTGTGTGTGTGTCAGTAGGTGATTGCATTGTGTTGTGTGTGTCAGTAGGTGATTGCATTGTGTTGTGTGTGGTTGTCAGTAGGTGATTGCATTGTGTTGTGTGTGTGTCAGTAGGTGATTGCATTGTGTTGTGTGTCAGTAGGTGATTGCATTGTGTTGTGTGTGTGTGTGTGTGTCAGTAGGTGATTGCATTGTGTTGTGTGTGTGTGTGTGTCAGTAGGTGATTGCATTGTGTTGTGTGTGTGTGTGTCAGTAGGTGATTGCATTGTGTGTTGTGTGTGGTTGTCAGTAGGTGATTGCATTGTGTGTTGTGTGTGGTTGTCAGTAGGTGATTGCATTGTGTTGTGTGTGTGGTTGTCAGTAGGTGATTGCATTGTGTGTTGTGTGTGTGGTTGTCAGTAGGTGATTGCATTGTGTTGTGTGTGTGGTTGTCAGTAGGTGATTGCATTGTGTGTTGTGTGTGTGGTTGTCAGTATGTGATTGCATTGTGTGTTGTGTGTGTGTGTCAGTAGGTGATTGCATTGTGTTGTGTGCGTGTGTCAGTAGTAGCTGATTGCATTGTGTTGTGTGTGTCAGTAGGTGATTGCATTGTGTTGTGTGTGTCAGTAGTAGCTGATTGCATTGTGTTGTGTGTGTCAGTAGGTGATTGCATTGTGTTGTGTGTGTCAGTAGGTGATTGCATTGTGTTGTGTGTGTGTGTGTCAGTAGGTGATTGCATTGTGTTGTGTGTGTGTGTGTCAGTAGGTGATTGCATTGTGTTGTGTGTGTGTGTGTGTGTCAGTAGGTGATTGCATTGTGTTGTGTGCATTGTGGTCATTTCTTTGGTCCGTCTAGTGACACATTTGTTCTCTTTCAGTTTTACGTGTACTTTGCGTACTTCACGCTGCTGGCGGTGACGTATTTGGGCGCTGCTGTGTTTGTTATCGTGCGCTACAAACGAGGGGAACGTGATGAAGACCAGAGTGATCCCCCCCAGGACCCAGGTCCCTCCGAGCTGAGCGCCATCACCACCAGCAGATCAGTCGCTGAATCTCGTGCTTGACGAAGACGCCAGTCCTGACGCAAACTCACCAGGAGAGCCTGCGCGCTAGGGGCAGGGACTAGATAGCAAAGTAACTTTAGAGATTGTGATGACAAGTCCAACATGGAGGTGACTTGTGACAAGCGGCTTGAAGAGATGGAAGAGAAGGGAGACTACATGAAACGTGCATTACTACCGCTATACAAGGAAAGATCATGGAGGGGATGCTCTAGATTATTCAATCTCAGAGATTTAATCATTCTGATTACTAAGAAAGATCAAATGAGAGTATTGATCCATCAGATTATTGAAAGAGATCCTTCAAATCACCTTGGGATCGTCCAAATCGCCTTAAGACCATTCACATCATAGAATAGACCCTTCAAATCGCCTTAGGATCATTGAAATCATAAAAGAGATCCTCCAAATCACCTTAGGATCATTGAAATCATAAAAGAGATCTTTCAAATCACCTTGGGCTCATTGAAATCAAAAAAGAGATCCTCCAAATCACCTTAGGATCATTGAAATCATAAAAGAGATCTTTCAAATCACTTTGGGATCATTGACATCATAAAAGAGATCCTTCAAATCGCCTTAGGATCATTGAAATCAAAAAAGAGATCCTCCAAATCACCTTAGGATCATTGAAATCATAAAAGAGATCTTTCAAATCACTTTGGGATCATTGAAATCATAAAAGAGATCTTTCAAATCACCTTAGGATCATTGAAATCATAAAAGAGATCCTTCAAATCACTTTAGGATCATTGACATCATAAAAGAGATCCTTGAAATTGCCTTAGGATCATTGACATCATAAAAGAGATCCTTCAAATCACTTTAGGATCATTGACATCATAAAAGAGATCCTTGAAATTGCCTTAGGATCATTGACATCATAAAAGAGATCCTTCAAATCACCTTAGGATCATTGACATCATAAAAGAGATCTTTCAAATCATTTTGGGATCATTCACATCATAGAATAGACCCTTCAAATCGCCTTACGATCATTGACACTTTAGAAAAGAGTCTTCAAATCATTTTGGATCATTTGCACCATAGAAGAGATCCTTTGGATCAGTTGTGAGGGTTCTTTAGGCCACAATAAGGAATTGTTCCGGACAGTGACCTCCTTTAGATCGGGGGAATCCATTTACTAGCGGGGGATTCTTGCAACATATGTTTTAATGGTAGAAAAGAAGAACTTTAGCCGTTGGGGAGGCCGTCCCACTTACCTGCCACCCTTAGGAGCAAACCAAAGAAGGATTATTTACAGAGATTGTGATTGGTCAGATGAGAGAGATGTTCTAGATTAGCATGAGATGGGTATAGCGAGACCGTGACTTATTGTGGGTGGTGGGTACACACCTCTATGGGGGACCGCACCCTCAATACTCTACCAAGTGGTCATCCTTGTGCTTGGTGAACTCCGACCTGCTGATTTTCATTAAAGGGCCACTGACAGGGCACTGGAATAAAGAAGGGTCAGGTGAAGGGTCAGATGCAGGGTCACGGACATATCAATATTTAGCAAAATTACAGAAGGAGTTTATAAAATACCTTCTTATTAAGAATTATTACTTTGTACTTTATTTACAGTGCAATGGAGCCAAAGCTACTTAGGACCAATGATACGGGTGGACATTGACCAGATGGACAGTGCTGACCGGCTGTGAATTAATAAAGAAAAGTGCACTTCTAAACTGTAAAGAGGCTGTGTACGATTGCTGCGAGGCGCGCGCGCGTGTGTGTGTGCGCGTGCACTCTTCCTGGCAGACCTGTGATTGTCTGCACTCGCTAACTGCCATTATAGAAGGATAAATCAGAACCAAAAGAGGCCCATCTAGTGTGCCCATTTTATCTATATAATAGTGTTGCTGAATTAAGTCTTGGGATGGCCTTATGGTAATCCCAGGAATGCTTACATCTCTCTACCACTTTGACTGGAAGGCTCTTTCCCACATTAATCCTAAATCTTCCACCTTCAACGCATGACCTCTTGTTCTTGCATTTCTCCTTTGTTCAATCACACTATATCATTTGATATAATTGCAGGTCTCTGACATATCCCCCTCTTCCTCTCCCCTCTAATCTATACATATTAATGCCATGGCGTCTCCATATTATTTGTGTCTTTAGGACCCTGCACCATTTGAGTTGCTTCCTTTAAATTATACGTCAAAAAAGGTCTATTTCCAATGGGTAACAACTTTATTAGGTTTTGTATAATGGCGCCGACATAAAAACTGGAAAACAAGTTTAAAACTAAAGCACAACACTCATCTGCCAAATACCAAAGGAAATACAGAGGTCCTGTTGTCTGTTTCAGATGTCTTGGGGCACTCTGCCTCTAAAAGATGGTATTCTTCTTTATTTCTTCAGAAATCCAGATAAGGCCTCTCTGTCCATGAAGCACAGTCTTCCCTAACTGAACTATAAGGTATTTATAATAGAATTTGACCTAGATATAACTCCTTAGTGCCACAATATTCGTAATATATTTCTTGGGGTATAAACTCCTAGGTATAATATGAAATACTCCTGTAAAGTCTGCTTCTTCGTTTATAGGACTACCCTTCAGCCATTGGAGATGTTTTATTCCTATGTTTATTAGAAACTTCTCCCCCTTTTGGTGTAATCATGTTATACCATTGTATGATGTTTTGGTCCAATTATTATGCTTCAAATCCACCCTTTCGTTCTATGTCCCCACATAGGAACACCTTATAATATAAGGAAATGTAACTATCACATATATAGTTGTGAGCATGCGAGCCGAGGGGCCACAGTTGCTGGCAAGGAGCGCCGAACGCGTAGTTACGCAAGGAAAATACGAGACACGTTACGACCTCGCAAAAATCGGCCGCAACACGCGCACATGAAAAGATGAAAAATACAACAAATACATAAAAAGCTTACTTACAGGAAGAGGGAGCACCCAAGACCTCGAAAACTAAAGTTACACCTCAATTTAACTCAAATTAAAAGAGTTTAGACACTAAAAAATTCTCTAAGCAAGAGAAAAAAACGAAAACGAGGCTACAGCAGCCTAAAGAGGCAAAACGCCACCAAACACCTACGTATTTGCTGAAAAACAACTACGAGATTAAAAAACAAGGACGCAACCCGCGCGACCCCAAAAACATTACAAACACAATAAATACAAACAACAAACACATAAAAAGGTTACTCACAGCAAGGGGGGCACCGAGGACCTCTGCAAGTGAAGTTACACCTCCATTTAAAGGACAAATTTCAGAGTTTAGAGACCCAAAAAGCGAGAGAAAAAATGGCTGCCGAACAAAACGAAAACGAGGCTAAAGGTCCCTAAACACGCAAAACACCACCAAACAGCTACGGATATTCCGAAAAAGTCGCACAACATAGAAAACGAAGGACACTAAATCAGCCACATTATATACACCAAACACCATTAGTTCACTTAAAAAATTACGGCAATGAAATTGTGACGGGCAATTCGCTAGTGTATATATATATATATATATATATATATATATATATATATATATATATATATACCCTCTAAATCTTTGCCGCAATATTCTAAAGCTATTAGGTAGTAGCTAACGCACTAAATCTTAGGAAGCGCTGTATTTGCTACTCTAATTTGGGAGGGCATGATGTCTTGAACAAACTAAAGTCAGCTACACGCCGGCATCACTGTAACCTACAACCCTGGCACGCTAGCCTGCGTCCTACGTCGGGACACACATTCACGCTACGCCTGACGCATTTTGTTGTCACTAGAACGTCAAAGGTGGAGGACGTAGAGACGCTGCTCGGCTCTATTTAGATTCTCTGGTCTCTATAGCAGCCAGATCCAAGTCTAGAACATGCGTGATGTGTCAAATAATAGTAAGAATAAATATAGAGGGTATATATTTGTAAATGGGTTTAGAAGCGAGACATAAGATAGAAGAAAGATATGGAAACGCGGACAGTAGTACGGACCTTACACCAAGAAGCCGAAGCAACTAAACGCGCAACGACAACAGATTGAGAATGAAGGTATAAAGATGGCTTTTGCTGACCTCTTGAAAGTAGTAAAGAAAACAAGTAAGAAGTGTATGGGAAGTTTAGTAGTTTACAGAACTACCTGAAAAACTAAATAATCCCCACAGGTTTAAGGATTAATACAATCCCAGAAACAAATGTGCATAATAACTATTATTAATTAAATGGAAATACATTGTATCTAAGTGTTCTTGTGAATTAATGTCACTTCTTATAGAGACCAAACAACAAAATCTCAAGATTATCAAACTAACAGGAGTTTGAGAAATTCAGTGAGATATCAGAATATGAAAGCTTCTGTACGAAGCTAAATAACAGCATGGAGAAATCAAATCAAAGAAATTCTGGAGGGACCAAAATGGATTTAAACCGGGTAAAATCTGTAAGACATTTCCAACAGAACCAAGACAACTTGCATCAGATATTACATAGTTACATAGTTACATAGTATTTAAGGTTGAAAAAAGACTTTCAGTCCATCAAGTTCAACCTTTTAAGATCTCCTCTGATCTGCAATATGCGGATTAACTATTAATTCATTAGTTGTATATAAAAATAAATAAATAATCAATTCCCTCCTGATCCCAGACACTGGCAACCGGACCTCTCCCTGGATCAATACTGCCTCTCTAATTATCCAAGATAACCCTGAATTCCCTTTTTAATTAGAAATAAATCAAGTCCCATATTTAAAGTTATCTATCGAATCCGCTGTCACCACCTCCTTTGGTAGAGAATTCCACAGATTAAATACCCGTACTGTGAAGAACCCTTTTCTTTCTTTAAGGTGGAATCTTTTTACTTCTAACCTCAGGATGTCCTCTTGTCAGATGAAAACCTCTTGGCACAAAAAGCTCCCGTGACAAATCTTTATACTGACCCTGGATGTATTTATATAAGGTAATCATATCTCCTCTTAGATGTCTTTTTTCTAGATAATAAGTGTAATTTGGTTAGTCTTTCTTCATAACTTAGTCCTCCATTCCCCTTATTAGTTTTGTTGCCCTCCTCTGTACCTTTTCCAGCTCTAAAATGTCCTTTTTATGAAGTGGTGCCCAAAATTGTCCTCCATATTCCAAATGAGGGCGTACTAGAGATTTGTATAGTGGCAGAATTATATTTGCTTCCCTGGCTTCTATACCCTTCCTAATACATGCTAATATTTTATTTGCCTTTGCAGCTGCTGCTTGGCTTTGAGCACTGTTACCTAAGTGGTTGTCCACAAGCTCCCAAATCCCTTTCTATAGCTGATATCCCTAGATTTGCTCCATTAAGATTATAAATTGCATGGCTATTTTTCCTTCTCAGATGCATAACTTTACATTTATTCGTATTAAATCTCATCTGCCATTTAGATGCCCATTCCTCAATTTTATGTAAATCCCTTTGGAGGGAAAGTACATCACTATCTGATTTAATTACCTTGCACAACTTCGTGTCATCAGCGAAAATGGAGACACAACACTCCAATCCTACCTCTAAGTCATTAATAAATATGTTAAAAGGAGAGGACCTAATACTGAACCCTGAGGAACCCCACTTACCACATTTGTCCAATCGGAGTATGTTCCATTTACAACAACCCTTTGCTTCCTGTCTTTTAGCCAGCTCTCAATCCATGAGCAGATATTTACTTCAACTCCTGTATCTCTTAGTTTGCACAATAGTCTCCCATGTGGCACTGTATCAAAAGCCTTTGCAAAATCCAAAAAGACTACATCCACCGAGTTGCCTTGATCCAGGTTCCTACTAACCTCCTCATAGAAACTAATTAGATTTGTTTGACATGACCTATCCCTCATAAATCCATAAATATAAATATTAGTTCTTCTGGATACAAAAACTCAGACATAGAAGAAAACACATCACAATATGCAGGACCAAATGGGCTTCAAAATAGGGGTCATTATGATACTAGAGTAGGTCCAAACAAGAACATTAGCAAGGTGTGGAAATTTGTTTTTTTTTAGAGAGGCCGCTTCACTAAAAGGAAAGTGGAAAACGGATCGAGAACCAGAAGAAATAACAAAGAAAAATATAAAGATCAATTTATCCAGCTTTGAATTGAATGACACACATATTTCAGTTTTAAAGAAAGGGTTAACTTTTGATCCCACTTCCAAACCAGATTCCTTTACTTATATAAAATATGTCAATTTATTTGCTAGGAAACTGGCCTTACATATTTTATAAGAGAGAATGTTTGGATTTCGGAAAGGAGGACATCGAAGCTTTGAAAACAATGTCTCTCTAGAAGAAAATGGAAAAAGCTGTGACGGAAGAGTAAAGTCCAAGAAGTGGAAAGGTAAAAGCCCATATACACCTTGGTGAAAATACTACGCAAATATCTCCAACAAGTCACCCAAGACATAGAAAGTATCAAGAGAAAACAATCTAAGCATGGAGACAATGTAAGGACATCCAAATATAAGCTGCCGACAAAGGGTGGCGGTCCTGTGATAACGGGAGATAAGGAAATGTGTAACAGAATTCTTCTTGATACAACAACATATAAAGTTATATTTAGAAATCCTACAATTGAATTAAAAAAGATATTAAAAACAAGAAGGAATTGTAGCTGAACAGACATACGCGGCCCTACTTCCAAAATCCCGTTATTTCCACCTTTTATGCACTTTTGAAAATACATTAAAAGAATGACACCAACTCCGGGAAGGCTGATAGTCTCAGGCACTTGTCTCATAACTCAAGTTTGTTTTTGGACCATCATCTGAGAGATATAGTGGTAAGATATAGTTTACCCTCATACGGGAGTGACACCGCTGACATGCTAAACCAATTAGAAGATCTGAATGTGCCAAGTGAATCTTGGTTAGCCTGTGGAAGCACTCTATAGAAGTATTCCTCTCGTCTAAGGAATGGAGGTGGTTAAATACTTCCAATAAATGAGAGGTCGAAACATTGACAAATGTAAGCACATATTCTAACATCAGAACACGATTATTCCTCCATTAATGAGAAATTAATTCATTAATGTAAGGGTAGGACTATGGGCACACCATGTGCCCCTAGCTATGCAATTATATTTCTAGGATGGTGGAAGGAGAAATGGGTATTCAAAGAATCCAAAATGGACTTTACATATCCGATCTTGGTATGGCGGCACTATATAGATGACAGGTTTTGAATGTTTTCTGAAACAACCGAATAACAACACTTTGGGCCTAAGATTCACATATGAAATGAATAGAGAAAA
The DNA here is from genome assembly GCA_027410445.1 of Discoglossus pictus. Classification (NCBI taxonomy): domain Eukaryota; kingdom Metazoa; phylum Chordata; class Amphibia; order Anura; family Alytidae; genus Discoglossus; species Discoglossus pictus. The sequence goes on from CM050173.1 coordinate 119,861,161, forward strand.
CATAAATTTATTAGATTTAAAAGTCTGAAAAGACTTGGAAGGAAACATTACCACTTCTATCTTTAGGAAAGACACTGCCACCAATAATTTGTTATATTGGGACAGCTAACATTTTGAACCCCTAAAAAAGGGGAATTCCTAAAGGTCAGTACCCACATATTTGAAGAAATTGCAGTACAGACCAAGAGTTTCAAGTAGAAGTAGATAAACTGAAATAAAGAAAGAGGGTACTCAAACAAGTGCTTAAAATCAGTTTATAAATATGCCCTCAGCAGCAATAGAACTGAACTTCTCAATGGACAATTGCCGAAAAGAAATGCAAAAATAAAAGTACAAGCCGAGAATATAACCAGATGTATCAGGGCCTCTCTCTAAATATTGGTACTTATTGAAAAGTGATGACGATCTAAGAGACACTTTCTAACCTAATGTGTCCATTACATACCGAAGAGGTACTAAACTATAGGATTTGTTGGTTCAGAGTTACTTTAAAGAGAATAAACCAAATGAGACTTGGTTGCAACCACCAAAAGGATGCTTTAAGTGCCATTGTTGTAAATGTAAATATATAAAACACACGAAAAGTTATTAACATCCAATATCAAAAGATACATTTGAGATTAACACATGTTATGGACTAGTCTATGTTGCCATGTGCATATGCAATAAGATCTACGTAGGAAAGACGAGAAGACAACTAAGAATAGGAGGAGAACATGTATATGCTATAAATGCATATGACACACCCATTGCACACCACATAAAATATCACAACAACAGTGAAGTATTAAAGTTCTGTGCCGTAGTCAATGACTATCCTGGTCCAAGAAAGGAGATCTGAAAAAAAAAGACTCCTACAGTGTGAATCAAGGTGGATTTACAAACTAAAGGCCCCCTTCAATTGCAATTTGTCCAATTGAAAAGGGCTCTGTATAAGCACAGAGCATATTTTTTTTACAGACTTTTTTAGTTAGTGACGACCTTGCTTTTGGATAGATCACTAACTAAAAACTTCTGTAAAAAAATATGCTCTGTGCTTATATAGAGCTCTATTCAATTGGCCAAATCGCAATAGAATGAGGCCCTAAGTGTGCAAGCCCTAAATGGGTTGAATAAAGGATTTTTATTCACATCTTTCATTTAAAACTTTGCCATCTTGGATATCTTTAATATCATAAAAGACATGTAATACATTCATTTAACAAAATATGGGATTGGGCCTAACTAGGTAACATTAGAAAAAGGTCCTACTCAACAACTGTGTTACACCAGAATATTCTGTAGCCCTGTGACTCAATACGTCAATAATCAAGGGAGTGATTCTGGATCTATAAGAGAACAATAGATCATAAGATCCCTTAATAGATTTGTGGAACTTTTTTATTTGATGCGCATACGCTTTTTGATCTATTTTAAATGTGGTGTATACAAGTAAAAAACAGATATAAGTGTTTATTTATTATGAAGGCCCTACATTAATAGAAAACAAAATATGAGATATTTAGGAATGCCAAAATGTGGCAATAATAAGTGATACATATGCAAATCAATTTGGGTCTAAAAAAGCAATATTGAGCACAGTATCCCTTAGAAAATGAATGGATACATATTACGGAAAGTAAGAAGTGGGATAAGAACATCCCTTTGGTTTGATGCATATGGCTCCCTAACATTTACATTTTTAAGCTATAATTCAGAAACTATAAAAGTACAACATAGCCCAAATTAAGTCATCTTTTGAAATCATGAAAGTACAACATAGGGCAGAATATAAGAGAACAAGATGTAAAACGAGTAAATACCATAGATACAATATCTGATGTGAGTAATTATTCATTAGAATAAGCTGCAACTACGGCTCCTTCTTGTATTCAATTCACCCTAGTTTAATAAACCTTATATTTAAAGGGTTTTATTCATAGATTTTTTCTGTTACAAAAAATGTGTTTGTTTTGTGGTTATTTCCATTTCACCACACTACCACAACAGAGAGTCACTTTGATTTTCACCATTTAATTTAATATTTATTAAATGCATAATATATGATGTGTTCACTTTTATGAATAAATTGGTTTATTTATACACCATGAAAGTTCCAAATGGAATTACCATATGTGAAGATTCCAGGAGGGAGCACTTTTCAGCTCCAGAAATTCCTGCCGTTCGCTATAAGAATCCCTCCTCTCAGGCTATCTTTTTTGAAGGAACTGGCCTCTCGGTGCATGGTGGTAAAATCAGGGTCACTGGATCAGCTAACCGGTATAATCCTATGAATCTATGCAAACTCTGCCCCCAGATTAGGATTATCCAATAACTTGCCTCTGGGGTATACAGCTGATTGGTCCATAAAAGAGCCAATCAGGAGGCAGGGAAAACCGTGGTCTTGGCTTGCCCGCCTTGGGGGTGGATCAATGGGAGGCAATAGCCAGGAAATTTTGGCAGGAACATATAAACAAAAGAAAAACGATACACTTAAACAACCACAAGATGTCATTGCAGGATAACAAATGGAACTTGAAAATGGAATATGAAAGTCTCTTGGTCAGGGAAAACAGATCTTCACATCATATACTAATGGATTCTAATTGTTCATACCACAACCTACACACACAACATACACAGGAATATTATACTTGTCTTAGACAAGCCTTTTTACAGATTTCTTTATATTTTGTCCGTACAATAATTTAAGAAGTATTTATAGTTCTCCCACATATGTTTACTCCTTATTTAGATAGTTTGCGTTTGCTTCACATCACAATATAACATGTATTATTATTTGGGTTTTTACTCAAGATACAACATAGGTAGATATTGATTCCTCAATAAATTAATCACTATACATATTTCTCAATATATGACAGACTAGAGTGGGTTAGAGGGCGTACATAGCTGTTTATGGCAGATATGTGCATGGAGTTATCTGTATAACATACTCAGTGTTTCCATATCTTCTATCTTATGTCTCGCTTGTAAATCCATTTACAAATATATACACTCTATATTGATTTTTACTATTATTTGACAAAACACGCACGTTCTAGACTTGGATCTGGCTGCTATAGTGACCAGAGAATATAAATAGAGAAGAGTGATGTCTCTATGCCCACTGGGAGTCAACCTCACCCATCCTTCCATAGGACAAAGCCAGGTCATACTTTGCCCGGATACTGGAGTGCACCAGTGCCTGGAACATGGCCTTAGGTGACAATGGAACCCCCTCTGTCAAACACTGCTTCCTGGACTTATATATAGCCAGCTTGGCTAATGCCAGGAGCTGGGTGCCCCCAAAAAAAAATATGAGGGGAGAAAAGCAGCCAAAACCGCAGGAGGAGGCCCCTCAAGATATGACAAGAGGGGCTGTAGTCTGGTGCAAATAAAATAAATGTGGTACACAGACTCTCCCTTTCCACAGAATGAACAAGTGGAGGGAGAGTCTGTGAAGTTAGTGAAATACTCTCTCGTGCTCAGTGCACCATGGAGAACTCTCCAACTCAAGTCCCCGGTGGATAGTGGAACCAAATGAGAATAAAGTTCCCTCCATCGTGGCCTCTTTCCATTGTCAGCTTGTAGGGCCTGCCTCCAGATAGCATCGGGGCAGGTCACAAGGGCAAGGAAGTGCACTGTATGGAGCACAAGAAAATACAAGCTCTTCCCCAGCATGCTGCGAAAGCATGCCGAGGGTATGTCCCTCAACGTGGAGCGGTTGGGGACAGGGGGAGCCTGAGGGGAAACACGGGGCTTGTGTCCAATGCAAACATCCAGAGCAGGGGTGTTAGAAGGTGCATGTAGCACTCCGGCATGCAAAGCCCCAGGAAGGAAGGTGTTAGAGACGGGGGAGATGACATTCTTAATCTCCTGGCGCAAGCACCTGAGACTACGTTCGTAGTCCAGGAGATCCCTGACTCGTGTCATCCGTGTTTGACTAAGGTGGCAGATAATACAGGGGGACTGTAATAGTGGAGCCCCTACTGCTGGATTATATAATAGGGGATCCATAAATATTTAATCTCCCAAAGTCACGCCTTGCCTGGTCACAGAGACCATGCTCCAGGCCTTGAGGGTTTCCTGGTAGTATGCCATCAACCCTGAGAGGTCTCTCCCAAACCCCTCGGGCCTGATAAAAAATAATTGCAGGTCACGCCCAAGATTGCGCAACTGGTGATAAAAGCTGGACGCCAGTGCACACCACTGCAGAGAGGGATCTACATATAGGTATCTCTGCAGGTACTGAAGGAGGAAGGTGGACAACTGGGAGCGCACACATATCACTTCCTGCCCACCCTCCACCAAAGGCAGACTTGCCACACCCACAGAGACCCAATGCCTTCCCATCCAGAGGAAATCTAATTTATCACCAGAGTCCACCCCCTAAGGGAAAGCATTTTTGCTAGACCTCTCCATCGCCCCAGACGAGAGAGGACACTATCCTCTATCTCCCTCCAGTTGTCTGGGACGGAAGCGTCCGCAGCAGACAGGTAGACCCCAAGATATTTGATGACATCTGCCTCCCACGAGATGTTACGGAATGTGGAAGGCAAAGAGTCCACCTGTACAGAATCCTCTATAAGGCTTGTGCATTTGGACCAGTTGATCTGAGCAGAGGAGGCAGTTGAATATAAATACTCCTTTGCCAGCTCAAGATCAACTAGGTCATGGGCCACAAGGAACCAGTCATCAGCTTAGGCTGAAAGGATGATCCGCATGTCTGGCTACCTAAGCACCAGCCCCGTGACACTTTTCCTCAGAGGAAAGGCTTGATGGCCGGTGCATATAACTATCCAGACAAGGGACATCCCTGGCCTACCCAACGTCCAAATACCAAAGGTGCTGTAAGGGACCAATTGATTTTAAGTAAACACTCTGCAGAGGTGTACAGCATTGTTATATAGCCCACAAATTGTGCGACAAAGCCGTACGCCTGCAGAGTGGCTATGAGGTTACCATGGTCCACACTGTCAAAAGCCTTCTCTCGATCTATGGAGAGAATGGCGAGTGACAGATCAGTCCTGCGGGAGTATTGCAGGAGATCCCGGACCAGAAAGATACTATCAAAGATAGTCCAGCCCGGGATCGCATAGGACTAGTCAGGGTGAAACAGTTCTGCCAGCACAGATCCAAGCCTACATGAGATGGCTTTCGCTACAATCTTATAGTCTGTGCTGAGCAGTGAGACCGGTCGCCAGTTCTTAATAAGGCTGAGATCCCCCTTTTTGGGCAGCAGGGCAAGTACTGCCCTGCGACAAGACAGGGCCATCTCCGCGGTCTCCAGAGCTTCCCCAAGGACCAGATGGAAATCAGGTCCCAGAGTCTCCCAGAAAAATTGGAAAAACTCTACAGTCAGTCCGTCCAGTCCTGGAGATTTCTCACAGGACATGGCACGGAGGGCTCAGAGAGCTCTTGAAAAGATAGTGGCATATCAAGCTGCTCCCTTACACCCTCACTGACTGTGGGGAGCCCCTCCCATAGCACCCTGCAGGCGTCTGGAGAAATGGGATCCGGAGAGTAAAGATCTTTATAAAAATTCCGGGCTCTGTCCCGGATACTCTCCGGATCTGTAAGGAGGGCATCGTCTTCATCTAGAAGACAGGTGATGTGTCTACTATTGCCCCCCTTTTTCTCCAGTAAGTAGAAGAGGCGCGGTCTAGATTTTTAAGAAATCCTAAGCGGCTGCGCACATATGCCCACTTGGCCTGGTGTCATTCCAGGTCACAGAGGACACCTTTCCTCTCTACATACTCGCTCTGCAGGGATTGGTCCCTACAAGTGAACAGCCTCCGCTCTAGATGGAGCACCTCCCCCCGGAGTGACTTCAGCTCAGCTTCGCGCTGCCCACTCGCACCCATGGTATATTCCTGACACAGAAGTTGCAAATGAACCATGCCCACGTCCCACCACTGTTTTAACGTTGCAAAGTCCCCCTTGCAACCCCTCCAGTCCATCCAAAACTCCCAGATCAATGTGACGAACCCCTGGTCCTTCAACAAGCCATTGTGGAAGTGCCAATAGGTGGCTTGTGGCGCTGTTGGCGTTAGTGCCACTGTCATAGACACACAGTTGTGGTCTGTTAACGGAGCCAGCCTAATGGCACAAGAACCAGCTTGTGACATATAGTGACTAGATATATATAGTCTATCGATCCAGGAGCGGGTCACCAGATGTAGGTGGAGCCGTCTGATGCCCGTGGGATCTGTTCTCGCCAGACATCCTATAAGGAGAAGCGGGTAATGAGCTCCCGTATGGCTGAAGCAGGTAAGGGTAAGGCTCTGGACCATTTTGGTGATTACCTGCACTTCCTTCCTGGTCAGCTCTGTGATTACCTGCATTTCCTACCTAGTCAGATCTTTGATTACCTGCACTTCCTTCTTGGCAGAGCTGTGGTTACCTGCACCTCCTACCTGGTCAGCTCTGTGATTACCTGGACTTCCTTCCTGGTCAGATCTGTGATTACCTGCACTACCTTCCTGTTCAGATCTGTAATTACCTGCACTTCCTTCTTGGCAGAGCTGTGATTACCTGCTCTTCCTACCTGGTCAGCTCTGTGATTACCTGCACTTCCTTCCTGGCCAGATCTGTGATTACCTGCACCTCCTACCTGGTCAGATTTGTGATTACCTGCACCTCCTTCCTGGTCAGCTCTGGGATTACCTGCTCTTCCTACCTGGTCAGCTCTGTGATTACCTGCACCTTCTACCTGGCCAGATCTGTGATTACCTGCACCTTCTACCTGGCCAGATCTGTGATTACCTGCACCTTCTACCTGGCCAGATCTGTGATTACCTGCACCTTCTACCTGGTCAGATTTGTGATTACCTGCACCTCCTTCCTGGTCAGCTCTGGGATTACCTGCTCTTCCTTCCTGGTCAGATGTGTGATTACCTGCTCTTCCTACCTGGTCAGCTCTGTGATTACCTGCACCTTCTACCTGGCCAGATCTGTGATTACCTGCACCTTCTACCTGGTCAGATTTGTGATTACCTGCTCTTCCTACCTGGTCAGCTCTGTGATTACCTGCACTTCCTACCTGGCCAGATCTGTAATTACCTGGATCTCCTACCTGGTCAGATGTGTGATTACCTGCACTTCCTTCCTGGTCAGATGTGTGATTACCTGCTCTTCCTACCTGGTCAGCTCTGTGATTACCTGCACCTTCTACCTGGCCAGATCTGTGATTACCTGCACCTTCTACCTGGTCAGATTTGTGATTACCTGCTCTTCCTACCTGGTCAGCTCTGTGATTACCTGCACCTCCTACCTGGTCAGATTTGTGATTACCTGGACCGCCTACCTGGTCAGATGTGTGATTACCTGCACTTCCTTCCTGGTCAGATGTGCGATTACCTGCACTTCTTTCCTGGTCAGATGTGTGATGACCTGCACTTCCTTCCTTGTCAGATTTGTGATTACCTGCACTTCCTTCCTGGTCAGATCTGTGATTACCTGCACTTCCTTCCTGGTCAGATTTGTGATTACCTGCACTTCCTTCCTGGTCAGATCTGTGATTACCTGCACTTCCTTCCTGGTCAGAGCAGTGATTACCTGCACTTCCTTCCTGGTCAGATCTGTGATTACCTGCACTTCCTTCCTGGTCAGAGCAGTGATTACCTGAACCTCCTACCTGGTCAGAGCAGTGATTACCTGCACTTCCTACCTGGTCAGATTTGTGATTACCTGCACTTCTTTCCTGGTCAGATCTGTGATTACCTGCACTTCCTTCCTAGTCAGATCTGTGATTACCTGCAATTCCTTCCTAGTCAGATCTGTGTTTACCTGCACTTCCTTCCTGGTCAGACTTGTGATTACCTGCACTTCCTTCCTAGTCAGTTCTGTGATTACCTGCACTTCCTTCCTGATCAGACTTGTGAGTACCTGCACTTCTTTCCTGGCAGAGCTGTGATTACCTGCACTTCTTTCCTGGCAGATCTGGGATTACCTGCACTTCCTTCCTAGTCAGTTCTGTGATTTCCTGCACTTCTTTCCTGGCAGAGCTGTGATTACCTGCACTTCTTTCCTGGCAGATCTGGGATTACCTGCACTTCCTTCCTAGTCAGTTCTGTGATTACCTGCACTTCCTTCCTAGTCAGTTCTGTGATTACCTGCACTTCCTTCCTGGCAGAGCTGTGATTACCTGCACTTCTTTCCTGGCAGATCTGCGATTACCTGCACTTCCTTCCTAGTCAGTTCTGTGATTACCTGCACTTCCTTCCTGGCAGATCTGGGATTACCTGCACTTCCTTCCTAGTCAGTTCTTTGATTACCTGCACTTCCTTCCTAGTCAGAGCTGTGATTACCTGCACTTCCTTCCTGGCAGGGCTGTGATTACCTGCACTTCCTTCCTGGCAGAGCTGTGATTACCTGCACTTCCTTCCTGGCAGAGCTGTGATTACCTGCACTTCCTTCCTGGCAGAGCTGTGATTACCTGCACTTCCTTCCTGGCAGAGCTGTGACTGATCACTAACATGGTCAGGTTTAGATGAAGAACAGCACAGGATTTTGTTCATAGGAAATCTGTAGCGCCCCTGACTTGTTTTATAGATTGTTCTGGCACCTATAAAGCCTACAGACCTTGACACAGTGGTCCTCCAGTTGTCCTAAAGTGTCCTCTGACCTGCCCAATCCACTCAGACTGGAAATCCCTCTGACTTACAAGATGATTAGATGATTAATTAAACAATGGCCGTCGGTCATACCATGAGCTGGAGCACAAATAATAGGACATTTAGAGAGTCACAAAAATGGGCATTAGAGTTCATGGAAGTTGCCCGGTCTTACTATGACGTACCAGGTTGGGTCCCTTAGAGCTTCAAGTGTGAGGCTTCAGACGAGTGGTATATTGACGAGAATATATTTTAGACACTTTTTTAAATTTTCCACATGAGCTGTTTTTTAGCGAGTGTAATATATTAAAGGGGTAAAGCAGCTGTTTAGGTTAATCTTATATTTGGTTTTAGGGAAGTCCAAGGCCACGGCAGCTTCGTCCTATTCCGAATGTTCCATGGAAGTTGTGTCAGGATCCTTCATATCTCTAAAGAAATGTGGGAACCAAGAACAACTCTCCCCCTCATCTTACTGAGAGGCTTGACTGATGACTATAGACACTGGATATGTGGAGTGGTAGCCACCGGATATGTGGACAGGTAGCCACCGGATTTGTGGAGTGGTAACCAACGGATATGTGGAGTGGTAGCCACTGGATATGGCGAGTGGTAGCCACTGGATATGGAGAGTGGTAGCCACTGGATATGTGGAGTGGTAGCCATATGTGGAGTGGTAGCCACCGGATATGTGGACAGGTAGCCACCGGATATGTGGAGTGGTAGCCACCGGATATGTGGAGTGGTAGCCAATGTGACTCGGAAAGTAGAAGGTCATAAATTAAAACAAGTGCTTTGATGGAACTAATGGGGAAAATGTTTTTATAAAGTAAAACTAATAAACACAGCCTTTAAATATTTAACTTTTTTATTATATAATTATTTGCTGTTTGGCTGCAACTGCGGTTTCGGGTGTATACGATTGTTTAAATGAGTTCACTAGCAATGTCACCTACCACAATCCCATTGCACGTCCATTGTAACAGGTGGGAGCTTTGTGTCCTTTCAACAAATCCTTCTTTCAGATCAGCAAAACCAAAATGTTACATTCTGCAGAATTGTACTGAGGACCAGGAGGTGCTAATGCCCAGTAGTGGGAGAGAGACTGTAGCATTGATGACCAGGAGAGCGACTGTGGTACGTATGACCAGGAGAGCGACTGTGGTACTGATGACCAGGAGAACGACTGTGGTAAGGATGACCAGGAAAGCGACTGTGGTACTGATGACCAGGAGAGCCACTATAGTACTGATGACCAGGAGAGCGACTATAGTACGGATGACAAGGAGAGCGACTATAGTATGGATGGTCAGGAGAGAGACTGTGGTACAGATGACCAGGAGAACGACTGTGGTACTGATGACCAGGAGAGCGACGGTGGTACGGATGACCACGGCTCTAATCTCAGTGGCACTTATGGCTCATACACCACGGCTCTAATCTTCGTGGTAGACACTTATGGCTCATACACCACGGCTCTAATCTTCGTGGTAGACACTTATGGCTCATACACCACGGCTCTAATCTTCGTGGTAGACACTTATGGCTCATACACCACGGCTCTAATCTCAGTGGCACTTATGGCTCATACACCACGGCTCTAATCTTAGTGGTAGACACTTATGGCTCATACACCACGGCTCTAATCTTAGTGGTAGACACTTGTGGCTCATACACCACAGCTCTAATCTTAGTGGTAGACACTTGTGGCTCATACACCACAGCTCTAATCTTAGTGGTAGACACTTATGGCTCATACACCACAGCTCTAATCTTAGTGGTAGACACTTATGGCTCATACACCACGGCTCTAATCTTAGTGGTAGACACTTGTGGCTCATACACCACAGCTCTAATCTTAGTGGTAGACACTTGTGGCTCATACACCACGGCTCTAATCTTAGTGATAGACACTTATGGCTCATACACCACGGCTCTAATCTCAGTGGTAGACACTTATGGCTCATACACCTATATTGCTGCACATTGGCTGAAAGGGTCAAGCACCCAAAGACACTTCCACATTCAAAGCAGTTTTGTTCTGCTCCAGTAGCTTCCTTTCAACATCATGAAATGTCCTCTTTCAGATTCTACAAACAGAAGAAACCCCCAATGTATCTTTAAGACCCCTACAAATTATGTCCTTCCTCATCTGTGCCCAGGTTGGCAGAAGGAAATTATAGCAGATGACAGCTTCTCTAAGCTCTCTAATTTATGTCTTGAAGGAACGTGATATCAGACTCCATTAGAAGACTGAATGGACCATTCTTTGGTTGACTCCATTAGTTTCCTGATCTAGTGAGAACTTTATGGTTATTCAAGATATTATTAGTATATTTTCAAGCACTAGAAGACAATTTTTATCCCTGGCAGAGTCGATGGGTTCTACTTCAATGTAGTTCAGGACATTATTACAGAGCTGGAAAGATTTGGTACAATAGAGGACACCAATGCCTACAAAAACTGTCCAGAATGTACCAAACACACAATACCCCACTACTTGTTTAGACAATTTGTTTCTTTATTTGAAATATTTTGTGTGAATTTCAGAAAACCTTTCATTCTACTACAACGCGGCCCTATAGTGTTTGTAACATGACGTCCCGAAGCTGCTGGCGAAACCGCAGCGCAGCTTGTGGGAAATGAACAGGTTCCAACATTCCGGTTAAAATGACAAAATAATGACATATAAAACTAAATTACAGCGCAAGGTCTCCAGTGTGATACCAAACCAAGAACTCGTCAGAACCTTTGGAAGGATGTATACAATTTAACACAATCATCATTTGTTTACAAAACACAGAGATTATTTTACACAACTTCAACTGTTTCCGGTTTCAAAAAATTCTAAAAGCTTTTAAAAAAATAAACCTTTTTAGCACCTTTAGAATTAGAGGAATTTATATAATCATTTTCACAACAAGTGCACAAAGAACAGATAAAAAATGCAGCGCACGCAACACACAAACCACAGCACACGGACAAAAACGTAGCACCAGACAAACACAGCACACGGACACATAGCGCCAGACACAGCATAAGGCCACAAGCAGAGCACCTGGTAGCCAGATACACACAGAATAAGGCCACAAGCAGAGCTCCTGGGGTCCCGACACACACAGTCCAAGGCCACAAGCAGAGCTCCTGGGAGCCAGATACACACAGAATAAGGCCACAAGCAGAGCACTTGGGAGCCAGATACACACAGAATAAGGCCACAAGCAGAGCTCCTGGGAGCCAGATACACACAGAATAAGGCCACAAGCAGAGCACTTGGGAGCCAGATACACACAGAATAAGGCCACAAGCAGAGCACTTGGGAGCCAGATACACACAGAATAAGGCCAACAGCAGAGCTCCTGGGAGCCAGATACACACAGAATAAGGCCACAAGCAGAGCACCTGGGAGCCAGACAGAATCAGCATCAGGACACACAGCAGCAGATTACAAACACACACAAATGCAAAAAGCACACACTGCACCCAGCTGACACGCATGGGACATACCGTGCACCCAGCTCACACGCATGGGACATACCGTGCACCCAGCTCACACGCATGGGACATACCGTGCACTCACACGCATGGGACATACCGTGCACTCACACGCATGGGACATACTGTGCACCCAGCTCACACGCATGGGACATACCGTGCACCCAGCTCACATACTAACTGTACACAATCATACAACTTTTCCTAATTTTTTTGAACAATGAGAAGGAAACAGAAGAAAACACAAGTACAAATGGAGATAAATGTGAGAGCGTAACTAAAGAGTGGTTAAATATTACAGAAAAATAAAATTCTCTTAAATGGCAGAGAGAAAAAGTGTGGGACACCCATATAATCTGCCCCGGAAGAGCTTGCAATCATTTAGAGCATTTCAGTTCTGGACGTCCTACTTTCCAGCAGAAGAAGTCTAAAGGATCAAGGTCTTCAGAACATTGTGGAATTAAAGCCTCTTAAGAGACGTAAAACTACCCATATGAGATCTAGAGGAGGCAGATTAATGTTCATATAGCGTGCCCAAGTGACGTGTCCACGTGGAGACTGGAGGGCTCAGAGGGGGGGACATCGCACTCTCTTTGGTCTCTTGGGACGTCCACGTGTAACCTTGGCCGAGCTCAGCCTCCCCTCTACATTTTCAGGCGGTTACTTCTGGTTTGTCGTCATGAAGCTGTTCTCGATACATAAAACTATGAAGTTCTTGTTGCAGCTTTGTGGACGCTGTTCTAGAAGTCTTCTGCTCGCCAGAGATGAAGCCTGGCCGGTCACGACGCTTTCATCCGTGCGCCATGTTTCACAATAGCTCTCAGTTAGGCGGCGACCCTTTGCGTCAGAGCCGTGCCAAACCATCTTCTGTGGCCTTATTACAGAGAGAAATGTGGACCGTTAGGAGAACCCAAACATTGTATTTATAATATAATAAGCAAGAACCGATGAACCCGACAAAGTCATCTGTGAAGATCTCCAGATAATTCAAGTTATAGAAAGCGAGCGTAGACTTTGTGTCTCGAACATAACCCAGGACATGACTTCTAATGACAGATATGAGATAAACCTACCAAGCAGGGTCCGTAGCAACATCCCTTCCATCAAATGAGAAGATGCGCGTGCCGGGCTTCACCTGCGCTTCAGAACCGGAGAAGAGGGACTCCCAGCTGTCAAACAGAACTTCATCCTGTGGGGTAAACAGAGGTGATGTGATCCATGCCCCACCATTATGCAAATCATGTGACCTATTATGCAAATCATGTGACTAATATTATGTACGTGATGTGACCTACGAATACAATACACGTCATACGACCAACATCCGCATCAACATGCACGTCATGCGACTAATATTATGAATGTGATGTGACCTACGAATACAATACACGTCATACGACCAACATCCGCATCAACATGCACGTCATGTGACTAATATTATGTATGTGATGTGACCTACGAATACAATACACGCCATATGACCAACATCCGCATCAACATGCACGTCATGTGACTAATATTATGTATGTGATGTGACCTACGAATACAATACACGTCATACGACCAACATCCGCATCAACATGCACGTCATGTGACTAATATTATGTATGTGATGTGACCTACGAATACAATACACGCCATATGACCAACATCCGCATCAACATGCACGTCATGTGACTAATATTATGTATGTGATGTGACCTACGAATACAATACACGCCATATGACCAACATCCGCATCAACATGCACGTCATGTGACTAATATTATGTATGTGATGTGACCTACGAATACAATACACGCCATATGACCAACATCCGCATCAACATGCATGTCATGTGACTAATATTATGTATGTGATGTGACCTACGAATACAATACACGCCATATGACCAACATCCACATCAATATGCATGCCATGTGACCCGAACACCAACAATATGCATGTCATGTGACCAGAACCCCAACAATATGCATGCCATGTGACCCGAACACCAACAATATGCATGTCATGTGACCAGAACCCCAACAATATGCATGCCATGTGACCCGAACACCAACAATATGCATGTCATGTGACCCGCACCCAAGCAATATGCATGTCTTGTAGTATCAACCAAGGGAAAATAAGAAGTAAGAGGCCACTACATGAGATTCTGTACTAACCTTGAGGTTGACAATAGGTACAGACGCTCGGTCTGCTCGGCGTACAATGCTGTACAGATCCTGAAGTCGGGAGGACAAGAAGGCTCGGAAGGTGCCATGAAGTCCAGCCTGGCGCGCCTGCTCAAAGCACTGAAAGTCAACTCCTCGAATGGATCGCATGCTGCCACTCAAAGGAGCGTTAAGAGCCACCATGTGCAGCTACAACCGAAAAAGGAAACATTACAACCATATTAAACCACAAACATTCACCGTCTGGCACAGAAACTTCTGCTCACCGCAGCCTGGAACTCCTGATGCGTGTGCGCGGGAGAGGGAAGGTTTCCAGCGGGCAAAGGGTTTCTGGGGTCCACTTGAGGGGGCAGCTCGGGTGGCTGAGGGATAACTCTGGACGGCTCAGGGTATTGAGGAACGGAATTCACTGGTTCATGATGAGGACGACTATGGTCTCCGACAGACTGGATGTCACCAGAGTCTTTATTATGGTAGGGGTACTGAATAATGGGGGGCTCGTCAACAGCAACTTCATTACCCTGGAAAAGACACATCTCAGTTACTGATCCGTCTCATCCGGCTAAGTGACGAGGACATAGATAGAGACCCAACTTACCAGCCCTTGCCCAGTAACAGGCAAATAATCCCCGAGCTGAAAAAAAGATACAAAAACGTCTCAGAATAACGCAATATTTAGTAAATACACAAAGAATATAATGTCTCATCTTAATGTCACCCATCCCCAGATTATTCCTCAGATCCTCACATGGCCTAGATCACTGGTCCCCAACCTTTTAGGAGCCGGTGCTCATGGGTGCCAGTTCTAGCTTTTGCACTTACTTGAATCTACTACATTTTATACAGCCTGTCTATACCTATGACTAATGTAGATAAGCATAACATGTTCGGCGCTCTTCCTTTCTGGGGACTGGCACGTGTTTTAGGACAGCTGAGAACAATTGGTCTAGATAATGCGTAATAATGCAACAAATACCAATCCTCTCCAGCCAACAAGAAGCCATGACTTTCTAATGTTCCTTCTACACTCAAAATGCTCCTGAATTCCCATAATGGGGCCTCCTTGTCCTTCTCCAGCAATGACTGGACAACCCAATGTAGAGATGATAGCCCTGGATAGCTAGGGCCCAATGCGTGCCCACATCCCAGAACACAACTCACCAGAATGATCCGGAATCCATCTCGGACACGAACATACAGCTCGGACCTCTCCAGCACCAGGACAATGGTCCCCTCCTGAAGCCTTTGGGCCAAGCTGAGCATTGTCTGATAAGTCTCCAGAACCGTGACCTAAGAGGGAGAGGTCCAAGAGCACATGTATAACGTGTACAAATGTATCAACTGCATTTCATCTGTGTTTGTTCCTCCTCATTATTTGATGGGTAGGCCACATTACAGCCTAGGCCACATTACAGAGTAGGCCACAGTGCAGCGTAGGCCACATTACAGAGTAGGCCACAGTGCAGCGTAGGCCACATTACAGAGTAGGCCACAGTGCAGCGTAGGCCACAGTACAGCCTAGGCCACAGTACAGCCTAGGCCACATTACAGAGTAGGCCACAGTACAGCGTAGGCCACAGTGCAGCCTAGGCCACAGTACAGCGTAGGCCACAGTACAGCGTAGGCCACAGTGCAGCCAAGGCCACAGTACAGTCTAGGCCACATTACAGCCTAGGCTACAGTACAGCGTAGGCCACAGTACAGCGTAGGCCACAGTACAGCGTAGGCCACAGTACAGCCTAGGCCACAGTACAGCCTAGGCCACAGTACAGCCTAGGCCACAGTACAGCGTAGGCCACAGTACAGCCTAGGCCACAGTACAGCGTAGGCCACAGTACAGCGTAGGCCACAGTACAGCGTAGGCCACAGTACAGCCTAGGCCACAGTACAGCGTAGGCCACATTACAGCGTAGGCCACAGTGCAGCGTAGGCCACAGTGCAGCGTAGGCCACAGTGCAGCGTAGGCCACAGTGCAGCGTAGGCCACAGTGCAGCGTAGGCCACAGTGCAACGTAGGCCACAGTACAGTCTAGGCCACATTACAGCCTAGGCTACAGTACAGCGTAGGCCACAGTACAGCGTAGGCCACAGTACAGCGTAGGCCACAGTACAGCGTAGGCCACAGTACAGCGTAGGCCACAGAACAGTCTAGGCCACAGTGCAGCGTAGGCCACAGTGCAGCGTAGGCCACAGTGCAGTCTAGGCCACAATACAGTCTAGGCCACAATATAGTCCAGGCCACAATATAGTCCAGGCCACAATATAGTCCAAGCCACAGTGCAATCTAGGCCACAGTGCAATCTAGGCCACAGTACACTTTAGGGCACAGTATAGTGTAGGCCATACTGTACTGTGGCCTAGATTGAACTGTGGCCTACACTATACTGTGCCCTACATTACAGCCTAGGCCATAGTGCAGTTTTGGACACAGTACAGTGTAGGACACATTACAGCCTAGGCCACAGTACAGTATGGCCTACACTATACTGTGCCCTAACCTGTACTGTGGCCTAGATTGCACTGTGGCCTGGACTATATTGTGGCCTAGACTGTAATGTGCCCTACACTATACTGTGCCCTACATTACAGTCCAGGCCACAGTACAGTCCAGGCCACAGTACAGTCCAGGCCACAGTACAGTCCAGGCCACAGTACAGTCCAGGCCACAGTACAGTCCAGGCCACAGTACAGTCCAGGCCACAGTACAGTCCAGGCCACAGTACAGTCCAGGCCACAGTAAAGTTTAGGACACAGTATCACAGTTCCCCACATTGTGCTTTAATTCAGTATTTATTGTAAGGCCGGATCCAGAAGAGCCCCCACCCGCCATATTGCTCGCGTCAGTCCTGTAAGTTTCCCCCTTTTTATGATTATTATGTCAGATTTGTAACGTCTTCATCCTCTAGATCTACTCACGGCAGATGCTCCTCCTGATGAGCCTGGATGACCTGGGGGTCCTGGGGGCCCAGGAGGACCAGGGATACTGATGGCTGCAAATAAGAGAGAGTTGTGTGAGATATTTGTGTCTTTTACACACAGTACACACCTTACACTTCCCTCGTTTACTGGTCACACAAAGTAAATACAATAAATGCTGCAGAATATGAGCAGTGATGGGAATTGTACTTACACACCTCTCATACTGCTCACACTCCATACACACCCAGGAGGAGGGCAGAGAAACAATGGAGGGGGAAGAACAGGAATTCTGCCTAAGCAGGCACAACTTCAGGCAGGATTACTACTGTATGTGACACTGCACAATACGTCTAGTGCCACGTAGTATAGTGCCACGTAACACTGTGCCACACAGCTCTGTGCCTCACAGCGATGGGACACGTGATACTGTGCCACGGTGCTAGTGCAGCAGGATTACTCACTTGGTCTATGGGGGCCAGGGAATGATGGGAGTCCTGGTGGGCCTGGGGGTCCTGGTGGGCCTTGTGCTCCTGGATATCCATTCCCAGGAGGTCCCTGAGGACCAGGTGGGCCAGGAGGTCCTTGAATGCTTTCTCCTTTAACACCCTAAGAACACAAGTATCACAATCACCGTATTAGCCAAATCACAAGATAACTCTCTAAGATTCGGTTGTTAGGGCAAGAACCAAAACACATTTGTATGAATAACAATAAAACCTGATTTACGCCTAAAACGAGGCATAGGGTGCCATTTTGTGTATGTGAAGGAACGAGACGTGGTTGTCCTTGTACACTTGTGTGATTGTTTTGGGGACATGTACAATGGTGCGAGTGTGGATCGCTCTGTGTGACTCTCTTACCGGCAAACCTGGGTATCCTGGATTTCCAGGGGGTCCTGGAATTCCCTGTCCGTAAAAGCCACCTCCCGGCTCGCCCTTCTCTCCATGTTCACCTTTTTCTCCCTGTGTGATCAAAGTCATTCAAAAGGAGGCAGAAATAACCCCATGCGCAAGTCACACTGTCCCCACCATGATGTCTACCGGAGAGGCCCCCCCTCCTTGAAACCTCTTCAAAGAACCCATCCCTGAGCACCGACCATGAATACAGCTTCCCAGGCACCTATCAATAAGGGCCTCGCCCTGATCGCCCCAACATTAAAACCGGCCATGGTGGGCCTATCCCGAGTCCCATCCCAAGCATCCACCAAACTCTCTGGGCAGAAGACATCATGTAGAAGTCTTTCTGCCAAGACAGAGTATGGATGCATAAACCTTGAGCACCTGGAGTCATCTCCATCATAAGAACGTTGCACAAATGGCCAAGCTCTTTGTAACCACCATAATGGTATGACCTAGAGTCTCCTCCTAAGAGAATCCTCCCTGAGCAAACCCTGATGAAGTTACCAACGTAGAGGAAATGAGACCCTCCCCCCTGCCCTGAGCCCTTCTGAGAATATAAAATTCCCCTCGTCATTTCAGGTGTCATGCTGTAGAGCAGGATGGATACTTACACGCAAGCTGGAGGTGATGGCACTCAGGTCATATGAGAAGGTCCCTAAAATACAGAGAAGTAATAGGTTACTGATTGGAATTGAACAAATTCCCTAAACATGAAGCATAATCACTCGAGTGGCACACAGCCTGGCACTGGAATATCGCCCATTCTGGCACCCGGTCCAGTACACACATTGGGCCTGACACTGTCATTCAGCAAACCAATCACAACAGTACCAGCACCCATCCCGTCACTTGGTCCTGTACCATCTCTCAGACCGGCACCGTCAGATAGTCCTGCACTGTCACTCAGCAACGTCACTTAGTGGTGCACCATCATCGTCGCCCAGACCGGCACCATCAGATAGTCCTGCTCTGTCACTCAGCAACGTCACTTAGTGGTGCGCCATCGTCACCCAGACCGGCACCGTCAGATAGTCCTGCACTGTCACTCAGCAACGTCACTTAGTGGTGCACCATCATCGTCGCCCAGACCAGCACCATCAGATAGTCCTGCACTGTCACTCAGCAACGTCACTTAGTGGTGCGCCATCGTCACCCAGACCGGCACCGTCAGATAGTCCTGCACTGTCACTCAGCAACGTCACTTAGTGGTGCGCCATCATCGTCACCCAGACCAGCACCATCAGATAGTCCTGCACTGTCACTCAGCAACGTCACTTAGTGGTGCACCATCATCGTTGCCCAGACCGGCACCATCAGATAGTCCTGCACTGTCACTCAGCAACGTCACTTAGTGGTGCACCATCATCGTCGCCCAGACCAGCACCATCAGATAGTCCTGCACTGTCACTCAGCAACGTCACTTAGTGGTGCACCATCATCGTCACCCAGAACGGCACCGTCAGATAGTCCTGCACTGTCACTCAGCAACGTCACTTAGTGGCGCACCATCATCGTCACCCAGACCGGCACCGTCAGATAGTCCTGCACTGTCACTCAGCAACGTCACTTAGTGGCGCACCATCATCGTCACCCAGACCGGCACCGTCAGATAGTCCTGCACTCTCACTCAGCAACGTCACTTAGTGGCGCACCATCATCGTCACCCAGACCGGCACCGTCAGATAGTCCTGCACTCTCACTCAGCAACGTCACTTAGTGGTGCGCCATCATCGTCACCCAGACCGGCACCGTCAGATAGTCCTGCACTGTCACTCAGCAACGTCACTTAGTGGCGCACCATCATCGTCACCCAGACCGGCACCGTCAGATAGTCCTGCACTCTCACTCAGCAACGTCACTTAGTGGCGCACCATCATCGTCACCCAGACCGGCACCGTCAGATAGTCCTGCTCTGTCACTCAGCAACGTCACTTAGTGGTGCCCCATCATCGTCACCCAGACCGGCACCGTCAGATAGTCCTGCACTCTCACTCAGCAACGTCACTTAGTGGTGCGCCATCATCGTCACCCAGACCGGCACCGTCAGATAGTCCTGCACTCTCACTCAGCAACGTCACTTAGTGGTGCGCCATCATCGTCACCCAGACCGGCACCGTCAGATAGTCCTGCACTGTCACTCAGCAACGTCACTTAGTGGCGCACCATCATCGTCACCCAGACCGGCACCGTCAGATAGTCCTGCACTCTCACTCAGCAACGTCACTTAGTGGCGCACCATCATCGTCACCCAGACCGGCACCGTCAGATAGTCCTGCACTCTCACTCAGCAACGTCACTTAGTGGTGCGCCATCATCGTCACCCAGACCGGCACCGTCAGATAGTCCTGCACTCTCACTCAGCAACGTCACTTAGTGGTGCGCCATCATCGGCACCGTCAGATAGTCCTGCACTCTCACTCAGCAACGTCACTTAGTGGTGCGCCATCATCGTCACCCAGACCGGCACCGTCAGATAGTCCTGCACTCTCACTCAGCAACGTCACTTAGTGGTGCGCCATCATCGTCACCCAGAACGGCACCGTCAGATAGTCCTGCACTGTCACTCAGCAACGTCACTTAGTGGTGCGCCATCATCGTCACCCAGACCGGCACCATCAGATAGTCCTGCACTCTCAGTCAGCACAATACTCACAACAGTACCATCACTCACTACAATAATCAGATAGTCCTGCCCCATCATATAGTATTACACTGTCCCTTAGCACAGCACCACCACTCGGCACCGTCACATAGTACTGGCCCATCAGATAGTATTACACTGTCCCTTAGCACAGCACCACCACTCGGCACCATCACATAGTACTGGCCCATCAGATAGTATTACACTGTCCCTTAGCACAGCACCACCACTCGGCACCATCACATAGTACCGGCCCATCAGATAGTATTACACTGCCCCTTAGCACAGCACCACCACTCGGCACCGTCACATAGTACTGGCCCATCAGATAGTATTACACTGTCCCTTAGCACAGCACCACCACTCGGCACCATCACATAGTACCGGCCCATCAGATAGTATTACACTTTACCTTAGCACAGCACCACCACTCGGCACCGTCACATAGTACTGGCCCATCAGATAGTATTACACTGTCCCTTAGCACAGCACCACCACTCGGCACCGTCACATAGTCCTGCCCCATCATATAGTATTACACTGTCCCTTAGCACAGCACCACCACTCGGCACCGTCACATAGTACTGGCCCATCAGATAGTATTACACTGTCCCTTAGCACAGCACCACCACTCGGCACCGTCACATAGTACTGGCCCATCAGATAGTATTACACTGCCCCTTAGCACAGCACCACCACTCGGCACCGTCACATAGTACTGGCCCATCAGATAGTATTACACTGTCCCTTAGCACAGCACCACCACTCGGCACCGTCACATAGTACTGGCCCATCAGATAGTGTTACACTGTCCCTTAGCACAGCACCACCACTCGACATCGTCACAATGTACTGGCCCATCAGATAGTGTTACACTGTCCCTTAGCACAGCACCACCACTCTGCACCGTCACATAGTACTGGCCCATCAGATAGTATTACACTGTCCCTTAGCACAGCACCACCACTCTGCACCGTCACATAGTACTGGCCCATCAGATAGTATTACACTGCCCCTTAGCACAGCACCACCACTCGGCACCGTCACATAGTACTGGCCCATCAGATAGTATTACACTGTCTCCCAGTACAACACCATCACTCGGCCCTCATTAAACCCAGTGCCACTGATTACCCAGGTGCTGAACCGCTTCCCACTACTGCCCATCTTTACCTGGTGGTCCAGCTGGGCCAATGTCTCCACGGTCACCTTTTGATCCAGGAAATCCACGGTCACCTTTCTGACCTTTGAGTTCAAAAGAAGGTAAGTTAAGAAAATAAAAAAGTACAGAGTAAGTGTGAGTGAAAATAAGTCTGCAGAGTGCGCAGAGTGTGCGCAGAGTGTGCGTAGAGGGCGGAGAGTGTGCACAGAGTGCAGAGAGTGTGGGCAGAGTGCAGAGAGTGTGGGCAGAGTGCAGAGAGTGTGGGCAGAGTGCAGAGAGTGTGCGCAGAGTGCAGAGAGTGTGCGCAGAGTGCAGAGAGTGTGCGCAGAGTGCAGAGAGTGTGCGCAGAGTGCAGAGAGTGTGCGCAGAGAGTGTGCGCAGAGTGCAGAGAGTGTGCGCAGAGTGTATCCAGGAAAGGAGACAAAGTATAAAGTGTTTTTGAGTGGGAAAGATGCAGAAACGGTAAATAGTGAGTGAGAATAAATCAACATGGTGGAGATGGAGGTCCGACCTCCCAGCATGGAGGCTGCAGCCTTCCCACCCCGGGGCCATTCTACTAGATGTTACCCCATAATCCGCTTCATATTACCTGGATATCCTTGGGGGCCCGGGGAGTTTGATTCTCCAAAAACCTGAAATACACAATGTGGATACCCCATGACACAAATACCCCAAAGGGAATACACCATGACACAAATACCCCAGACAAACGGTATACCCCATGACACAAATACCCCAAAGGGTATACCCCATGACACAAATACCCCAAAGGGTATACCCCATGACACAAATACCCCAAAGTGTATACCGCATGACACAATTACCCCAGACAAACTGTATACTCCATGACACAAATACCACATGACACAAATACCCCAGATAAAGGGTATACCCCCTGACATACACAAATACCCCAGAGTCACACACAAACAGTGTAATGATGTGAAACACAGTAACACAATGTATACAATATTTAGGATAGATAAATAATAATAATAAAGGTGCAAACTTACACTGTGTCCTGGAGGGCCAGGGGGCCCAGCGGGTCCGGGAGGTCCCTAAAAGAATATATATATATGAATACAGTAACTGCTGCTGTCAGATATCACAAGCATCCCGTTATATACACACCAGCGAACCGCCCGTCTAAAGATGACGCCAATAAAATTGTAAGCCAGGCTATGCGGTTTCTCCTGTTCACGTTAGAATTGCCTGGTATTTCGGGGCTGGGTCACTCTTGAGTGGGACCAGACTGATATAATACAGGATATTTCTCCCAAGTGGCTAAAAGAGGCCGCTCTGAGTGGGTTATCATGGCCATAGAACAAATCTATTAAGGTTGGTTCGTTCTCCGATGAGCGCCTCTGACTTCGTGTATTTTGTACCTCGTACGTTCCTGGGAAAAAGTCTTTGCGTGGTTATGGGTCGTGCAACCTCGCTCCCAGACGTCCTGGCTGTCCCCCCGTGCTGTGTGTGATGTTTTTTATATGTTTTTTTTTGTGTGTTTTTTGATGTGCGCGCTCACCTCCACCAGCACAGTGAGGGGTCGTAGGGATGAACGCCTATGGCGCTCATCTCCACCAGCGCAATAAGCACCTTTGGAAAGGAGGTCCCACCAGCCACTATATCTGAAGGTGCCCCTGTGTTTTGCAGCTTCCATATTGTTAATATTTAGGCACTTTGCGCGCACACAACTGCCCATATACATATACTTATCTACATTTATCTACCATTACGGTGAAGGTCACACCATATTTAGGAGCAATTATTTCAGGGAAAACATAAGGCTTCCCCCCACACAGCGCTGCAGGAGGTCGTAGACAACATGGCTGGCTGGTCCGCTCATCTATTTGTATCTTCTTACTGTCTGAAGACCTTAACGCCATAACACTGCGCATCTATCTTGTTCGGTCCACATAGTGTGGCGCAAGATGAGACAAGCACAGGAGGTTGGCGCTGACTCTTATTTACTCTAATTTCATGATTTATAGAGAACAGAAAATACAACTGGAGCATAGAGAAGCTAGAGCAACAACCAATGAGAGACCAGGAAGGACCTTACATGTAAATAAGACCTCACTCACCGGAAGCCCGAAGCCGCCACTCACGTCCGCAGGTTCTCCCTTCTCGCCTTTTAGTCCATTCATTCCAGGACGACCCTATCGGAAGAGAGCGGGGGGGGATTAGACATGGCGGATAAGGAGTAACAAAGAGGATAGAGAGACAAAGTGACAGAGACACGGCAAGAAAGTTTGGTTTGGGGGAAGGGGGCAGATGCTTGGGCAGTGGGGGAGGAGGGCGATGGTTTGGGTATTGGCAGAATGAGGCAGGTGTTGCGGAGGAGGTTGATGGTTTGGGTATAGGGGAAGGAGGCAGATTCTTGGAATGTGGAGGAGGAGAGCGATGGTTTGGGCATTGGGGGAAGGAGACAGATGCTTGAGAGAGGAAGGCAGTAGGCAGATGCTTGGGGTGTTGGGGAGGGGAGCAATGGTTTGGATATTGGGGGAAGGAGAGCGATGGTTTGGGCACTGGGGGAAGGAGGCAGATGCTTGGGGTGTTGGAAAGAAGGGGGCGATGGTTTGGGTATTGGGAGAAGGTTCAGATGCTTGGGCAGTGGGAGAGGAGAGCGATGGTTTGGGCATTGGCGGAAGGAGTCAGATGCTTGGGCAGCGGGGGAGGAGAGTGATGGTTTGGGTATTGGGAGAAGGAGGCAGATGCTTGGGCAGTGGGGGAGGAGAGTGATGGTTTGGGTATTGGGAGAAGGAGGCAGATGCTTGGGCAGTGGGGGAGGAGAGTGATGGTTTGGGTATTGGGGGAAGTAGGCAGATGCTTGGGGTGTTGGAAAGAAGGGGGAGATGGTTTGGGTATTGGGAAAAGGTTCAGATGCTTGGGCAGTGGGAGAGGAGAGCGATGGTTTGGCTATTGGGGGAAGGAGGCAGATGCTTGGGGTGTTGGGCAGGAGGAGAGTGATGGTTTGTAGCAGTGGGGGAGGAGAGTGATGGTTTGGGTATTGGGAAGAAGGGGCGACGGTTTGGGTATTGGGGGAAGGAGGCAGATGCTTGGGCAGTGGGGGAGGAGAGTGATGGTTTGGGTATTGGGAGAAGGAGGCAGATGCTTGGGCAGTGGGGGAGGAGAGCGATGGTTTGGGTATTGGGGGAAGGAGGCAGATGCTTGGGCAGTGGGGGAGGAGAGCGATGGTTTGGGTATTGGGGGAAGGAGGCAGATGCTTGGGCAGTGGGGGAGGAGAGCGATGGTTTGGGTATTGGGGGAAGGAAGCAGATGCTTGGGCAGTGGGGGAGGGAGACTGATGGTTTGGGTATTGGGGGAAGGAGGCAGATGTTTGGGGTGTTGGGAAGAAGGGGCGATGGTTTGGGTATTTGGGGGAAGGAGGCAGATTCTTGGGCAGTGGGGGAGGAGAGTGATGGTTTGGGTATTGGGGGGGAAGCAGGCAGAGGCTTGGACAGTGGGGAGGAGAGCGATGGTTTGGGTACTGGGGGGAGGAGGCAGATGCTTGGGGTGTTCGAAAGAAGGGGCGATGGTTTGGGTATTGGGGGAAGGAGGCAGATGCTTGGGCAGTGGGGGAGGAGAGCGATGGTTTGGGTATTGGGAGAAGGAGGCAGATGCTTGGGCAGTGGGAGAGGAGAGTGATGGTTTGGTATTGGGGAAGGAGGCAGATGCTTGGTGTGTTGGGCAGGAGGGCGATGGTTTGGGTATTGGGGGGAGGAGGCAGATGCTTGGGGTGTTCGAAAGAAGGGGCGATGGTTTGGGTATTGGGGGAAGGAGGCAGATGCTTGGGCAGTGGGGGAGGAGAGCGATGGTTTGGGTATTGGGAGAAGGAGGCAGATGCTTGGGCAGTGGGAGAGGAGAGTGATGGTTTGGTATTGGGGAAGGAGGCAGATGCTTGGTGTGTTGGGCAGGAGGGCGATGGTTTGGGTATTGGGGGAAGGAGGCAGATGCTTGGGCAGTGGGGGAGGAGAGCGATGGTTTGGGTATTGGGGGAAGGAGGCAGATGCTTGGGCAGTGGGGGAGGAGAGTGATGGTTTGGGTATTCGGGGAAGGAGGCAGATGCTTGGGCAGTGGGGGAGGAGAGTGATGGTTTGGGTATTGGGGAAGGAGGCAGATGCTTGGTGTGTTGGGCAGGAGGGCGTTTGGGTATTGGGGAAGGAGGCAGATGCTTGGGGTGTTGGGCAGGAGAGCGATGCTTTGGGTATTGGGGAAGGAGGCAGATGCTTGGTGTGTTGGGCAGGAGAGCGATGGTTTGGGTATTGGGGAAGGAGGCAGGTGCTTGGTGTGTTGGGCAGGAGGGCGATGGTTTGGGTATTGGGGAAGGAGGCAGATGCTTGGTGCGTTGGGCAGGAGGGCGATGGTTTGGGTATTGGGGAAGGAGGCAGATGCTTGGTGTGTTGGGCAGGAGGGCGATGGTCTGGGTATTGGGGGAAGGAGGCAGATGCTTGGTGTGTTGGGCAGGAGAGCGATGGTTTGGGTATTGGGGAAGGAGGCAGATGCTTGGTGTGTTGGGCAGGTGGGCGATGGTTTGGGTCTGCAGAGTTTACACTCACTGATCGTCCTGGGAATCCTAACTCTCCCTTTTGCCCGGAGGGACCCTAGAAGGAAAAAAAAAATTAGATCCAAACAAAAAGGGACATATAACCTCCTGCCCCTCGTAGTGATCTTCACTCCATCTACATGTGTATAATTATATGGATCATGTACATTTCCAGCAAACAGCTTGTAAATACTCCCACTCAGAAGAGCTTATATAGTATGTAATAATAATATATGTTTATTAATTAATATGTAAAAATTCTATCTATGTGTGTGTTGCACATGTGTGTGTTGCGCATGTGTGCATGTGGTGTTGTATGTGTGTGTTGCGCATGTGTGCATGTGGTGTTGTATGTGTGTGTTGCGCATGTGTGTGTTGTGTGTGTGCATGTGGTGTTGTGCGTGTGTGTGTGAATGTGGTGTTGTGTGTGTGTGTGTGTGAATGTGGTGTTGTGTGTGTGTGTAGCGCATGTGTGTGTGTTGTGCATGTGGTGTTGTGTGTGTGTGTGTGTTGCGCATGTGTGCATGTGGTGTTGTATGTGTGTGTTGCGCATGTGTGTGTTGTGCGAGTGCATGTGGTGTTGTGCGTGTGTGTGTGAATGTGGTGTTGTGTGTGTGTGTAGCGCATGTGGTGTTGTGTTGTGTGTGTGTGTGTGTAGCGCATGTGGTGTTGTGAGTGGGTGTTTCTGTTTGTACATTTCAAGCATTCGTCCAGAGGGACCAGAAACGAAATGCTACTGAGCTTAGCACATGAGGCTCGAGGACTTGCACGTGAGGCTCGAGGACTTGCACGTGAGGCTCGAGGACTTGCACATGAGGCCCCAGGACTTGCACATGAGGCTCGAGGACTTGCACATGATGCCCGAGGACTTGCACATGAGGCCCGAGGACTTGCACATGAGGCTCGAGGACTTGCACATGAGGCCCCAGGACTTGCACATGAGGCCCCAGGACTTGCACATGAGGCTCGAGGACTTGCACATGAGGCCCGAGGACTTGCACATGAGGCCCGAGGACTTGCACATGAGGCTCGAGGACTTGCACATGAGGCTCGAGGACTTGCACTCTTACCCTAGCTTTGAGGTTTTTCAGTAGATTATTACTTGCTGTTGTACTTGCCCTGCCACCTAGGGAGGCTCAGACAAATCTACCCCTTGTACCCCCTCTTAGCAGCTCTGATAACACAAATACTCACCACGGGTCCGGCAGGGCCTCTTATTCCTGTATCCCCCTGGAGTAAAAGACAAAACGTTTATTACAACTTGACCATAAACTCTTAAACTGTAATAGGATTCGGAAGTGAGATTGGGAGATTTACATCACTCAGATATAGCAAGTCCACAGACGGACGGACAGACATAGATAGACAGGCAGAGATAGATAGGCAGACAGACAGACAGAGATAGATAGACATAGGCAGACAGACAGACAGGTAGGCAGACAGACAGACGGACGGACGGACATAGGCAGGCAGACTGACAGGCAGACATAGACAGACAGAGATAGATAGACATAGGCAGACAGACAGACATAGACAGACAGACAGAGATAGATAGACATAGGCAGACAGACAGACGGACATAGACAGACAGAGATAGATAGACATAGGCAGACAGACAGACGGACATAGACAGACAGAGATAGATAGACATAGGCAGACAGACAGACAGACAGGCAGACAGACATAGACATAGGCAGACAGACGGATGGACATAGGCAGACAGGCAGGCAGACAGACGGACATAGACAGACAGACAGGCAGACAGACAGACATTGACAGACATAGACATAGGCAGACAGACAGACGGATGGACATAGGCAGACAGGCAGGCAGACAGACGGACATAGACAGACAGACAGGCAGACAGACGGACATAGACAGACAGACAGGCAGACAGACGGACATTGACAGACATAGACATAGGCAGACAGACAGACAGACGGATGGACATAGACAGACAGACAGAGATAGACATAGGCAGGCAGACAGACGGACATAGACAGACAGAGATAGACATAGGCAGACAGACAGACAGACGGATGGACATAGACAGACAGACAGAGATAGACATAGGCAGGCAGACAGACGGACATAGACAGACAGAGATAGACATAGGCAGACAGACAGACAGGCAGGCAGACAGACGGACATAGACAGACAGACAGAGATAGACATAGGCAGGCGGACAGGCAGGCAGGCAGACAGACAGAGATAGACATAGGCAGGCGGACAGACATAGGCAGACGGACAGACATAAATAGACTGATGGATGGACATAGGCAGGCAGGCAGACAGACAGATAGACAAACAGACTGAGAGGTAGATAGACAGATAGACATAGATAGACATACAGACAGACAGAGGTAGACAGACAGATAGACATAGATAGACAGACAGACAGACAGACAGAGGTAGACAGACATAGATACATCAGCAGTACCATATAGAACACATCATAGGATCCATCCTGTGTAATTACCGATTCCCCTTTATGTTATCACACTCCCACCATCATGTGTCTCTCACCTTTTCTCCTTTAGAAGCGCCATCAAGTCCCAGAGACACGGCCGGCTCGCCCTTCTCGCCCTTAGAATAAAAGACATTGGTTATTGGAGGGGGGGGGGGGGGTGGCACCGGGGCGTGCGTCTGTCCTACATAGACTGCTAGATAAGAGTAACAGAGCGCCATCACCCAGCGCGAGACACACACACAGCGCCGCCATTATTATATATTATATTGTACTCGCTCTCCCGCACTCTCCCGTGCGCAAGAGAGGAAACGGACAGACAGAGAGAGGAAACGGACAGACAGAGAGAGGAAACGGACAGACAAAGAGAGGAAACGGACAGACAGAGAGAGGAAACAGACAGACAGAGAGAGGAAACGGACAGACAAAGAGAGGAAACAGACAGACAAAGAGAGGAAACGGACAGACAAAGAGAGGAAACGGACAGACAAAGAGAGGAAACAGACAGACAAAGAGAGGAAACGGACAGACAGAGAGAGGAAACGGACAGACAGAGAGAGGAAACAGACAGACAAAGAGAGGAAACGGACAAAGAGAGGAAACGGACAGACAAAGAGAGGAAACGGACAGACAGAGAGAGGAAACGGACAGACAGAGAGAGGAAACGGACAGACAAAGAGAGGAAACGGACAGACAGAGAGAGGAAACGGACAGACAGAGAGAGGAAACGGACAGACAGAGAGAGGAAACGGACAGACAAAGAGAGGAAACGGACAGACAGAGAGAGGAAACGGACAGACAGAGAGAGGAAACGGACAGACAGAGAGAGGAAACGGACAGACAGAGGAAACGGACAGACAGAGAGAGGAAACGGACAGACAAAGAGAGGAAACGGACAGACAGAGAGAGGAAACGGACAGACAAAGAGAGGAAACAGACAGACAAAGAGAGGAAACGGACAGACAAAGAGAGGAAACGGACAGACAAAGAGAGGAAACAGACAGACAAAGAGAGGAAACGGACAGACAAAGAGAGGAAACAGACCGACAAAGAGAGGAAACAGACAGACAAAGAGAGGGAACGGACAGACAAAGAGAGGGAACGGACAGACAAAGAGAGGAAACGGACAGACAAAGAGAGGAAACGGACAGACAAAGAGAGGAAACGGACAAAGAGAGGAAACGGACAAAGAGAGGAAACGGACAAAGAGAGGAAACGGACAAAGAGAGGAAATGGACAGAGAGAGGAAACGGACAGAGAGAGGAAACGGACAGAGAGAGGAAACGGACAAAGAGAGGAAACGGACAGAAAAAGAGAGGAAACGGACAGACAAAGAGAGGAAACGGACAGACAAAGAGGGGAAACGGACAGACAAAGAAAGAAACGGACAGACAAAGAGAGGAAACGGACAGACAAAGAGAGGAAACGGACAGACAAAGAGAGGAAACGGACAGACAAAGAGGGGAAACGGACAGACAAAGAGAGGAAACAGACAGACAAAGAGAGGAAACGGACAAACAAAGAGAGGAAACGGACAGACAAAGAGAGGAAACGGACAAAGAGAGAAATGGACAGACGGACAAACCAACAGGAAGATAAAAAATAAAGGCAACTAGACATAGAAACAATAAAAACAGAGAGAGACTGTTGGAAAGACAAGGAGACAGACCTAATGACATAAAGGCAGAAAGACAGCCAGGCAGATAACTGGGTGATACTCAATTACCTTTGCCCCAGGGGTTCCTGGGTAACCTGGCAATCCAAGATCTCCTTTTGGTCCTCTTGGGCCCTGGTTGAAGAATAGATCC
The DNA here is from genome assembly GCA_027410445.1 of Discoglossus pictus. Taxonomy (NCBI): domain Eukaryota; kingdom Metazoa; phylum Chordata; class Amphibia; order Anura; family Alytidae; genus Discoglossus; species Discoglossus pictus. The sequence continues at coordinate 119,891,865 of CM050173.1, forward strand.
ACATTAGTATGTATAGAACCAAGTTACGTTCATTCAGATACACACACCACGATGCACGGACACACACCGTCACATCCACACCGCGATGCACGGACACGCACAGTCACATCCACGCCACGATGCACGGACACACACCGTCACATCCACACCGCGATGCACGGACACGCACAGTCACATCCACACCGCGATGCACGGACACGCACAGTCACATCCACACCGCGATGCACGGACACGCACAGTCACATCCACACCGCGATGCACGGACACGCACAGTCACATCCACACCGCGATGCGCGGACACACACAGTCACATCCACACCGCGATGCACGGACACGCACAGTCACATCCACGCACAGTCACATCCACGCCGCGATGCACGGACAAGCACAGTCACATCCACACCGCGATGCGCGGACACACACAGTCACATCCACACCGCGATGCGCGGACACACACAGTCACATCCACGCCACGATGCACGGACACACACAGTCACATCCACACCGCGATGCACGGACAAGCACAGTCACATCCACACCGCGATGCGCGGACACACACAGTCACATCCACACCGCGATGCACGGACACGCACAGTCACATCCACACCGCGATGCACGGACACGCACAGTCACATCCACGCACAGTCACATCCACACCGCGATGCACGGACACGCACATCCACACCGCCATGCACGGACACGCACAGTCACATCCACACCCCGATGCGCGGACACACACAGTCACATCCACACCGCGATGCACGGACACGCACATCCACAACGCAATGCACGGACACGCACAGTCACATCCACACCGCAATGCGCGGACACACAGTCACATCCACACCGCAATGCGCGGACACACACAGTCACATCCACACCGCGATGCGCGGACAAGCACAGTCAAATCCACACCGCGAAGCGCGGACACGCACAGTCACATCCACACCGCGATGCACGGACACGCACAGTCACATCCACACCGCGATGCACGGACACGCACAGTCACATCCACACCGCGATGCACGGACACGCACAGTCACATCCACACCGCGATGCACGGACACGCACAGTCACATCCACACCGCGATGCACGGACACGCACAGTCACATCCACACCGCGATGCACGGACACACACAGTCACATCCACGCCGCGATGCGCGGACACACACAGTCACATCCACACCGCGATGCATCTAGATCTATAGATCTCTAGTCAGACCTCACCTAGATCCATAGATCTCTAGAGATCTATAGATCTAGATGAGGTCTGACTAGAGATCTATGTGAGTTCTGGCTTGAGATCTATAGATCTAGGTAAATTCTGGTTAGAGATCTATAGATCTAGGCATTAAACTGCTTTTCGAAAATTTAAGTTTTGCAAAACACACAAGACATGGAGGTTCTTCTGGGCTCACACAGACATTATACAGAACATTTCATTTCCTCACCGGGAATCCAGCAGAGCCGTCTCTACCCTGGAAAAAACAGAGACATATCGGTAATGTGTCATATGAAGCCACCATGACTCGCTTACGTTGTCTCAGCACCCATTATATATGTGAAGATAAATTAATGGAGCAGGAGAAGGAAGTTATGTGAGACAGGAGAGGTGAGGAGACATGAGATGAGGAGATGAGACATGAGATGAGGAGATGAGACATGAGATGAGGAGATGAGACATGAGATGAGGAGATGAGACATGAGATGAGGAGATGAGACATGAAATGAGGAGCTGAGACATGAGATGAGGAGCTGAGACATGAGATGAGGAGATGAGACATGAAATGAGGAGATGAGACATGAGATGAGGAGATGAGACATGAGATGAGGAGATGAGACATGAGATGAGGAGATGAGACATGAAATGAGGAGCTGAGACATGAGATGAGGAGCTGAGACATGAGATGAGGAGATGAGACATGAGATGAGGAGATGAGACATGAAATGAGGAGCTGAGACATGAAATGAGGAGCTGAGACATGAGATGAGGAGCTGAGACATGAGATGAGGAGATGAGACAGGAGATGATGAGATGAGACCATTGGGCAACCGTAAATAAATGTGGCAAGCTGAAGAACGGGAGAGGGGTTGGGGTATTGGTGACTGAACCACAAAGACAGTAACTTGGCACTAGGGACAGCACATGGGACTTACCTCCACGCCAGCTCCCAGCACCTCCTAAAAATTTTTAAAACAGGTATAATAAAAAAAAAATCCAGAAAAAAACAAATAAAATATATAAATGGACAACAAAGAAACAGAAAGAGAACAAGAGACAAAATGAGATAAGGAGACAAAAAAAAAAAAAGAGACGAGACATTGAATGAGGGAACAAGGTAAGTGATGATTAGAAGATGAGACTGAAGATGAGACCATAGGAAGATAAAAAAGGAAATGGTGGGAGAAAGAGACAAGTGATGCTAGGGAGACAATACCGGAGATGATAGGGAGACCGGAGATGATGATGGGGAGACAGGAGATGATGATGGGGAGACAAGACCGGAGATAGGGAGACAGGAGATGATGATGGGGAGAGAGGAGATGATGATGGGGAGAGAGGAGATGATGATGGGGAGACAGGAGATGATGATGGGGAGACAGGAGATGATGATGAGGAGACAAGACAGGAGATGATGATGGGGAGACCGGAGATGATGATGGGGAGACCGGAGATGATGAAGGGGAGACCGGAGATGATGAAGGGGAGACCGGAGATGATGAAGGGGAGACAGGAGATGATGATGAGGAGACAAGACAGGAGATGATGATGGGGAGACCGGAGATGATGATGGGGAGACCGGAGATGATGAAGGGGAGACCGGAGATGATGAAGGGGAGACCGGAGATGATGAAGGGGAGACCGGAGATGATGAAGGGGAGACAGGAGATGATGACGGGGAGACAGGAGATGATGATGGGGAGACCGGAGATGATGAAGGGGAGACAGGAGATGATGAAGGGGAGACCGGAGATGATGACGGGGAGACTGGAGATGATGACGGGGAGACCGGAGATGATGACGGGGAGACCGGAGATGATGACGGGGAGACCGGAGATGATGACGGGGAGACCGGAGATGATGACGGGGAGACCGGAGATGATGACGGGGAGACAGGAGATGATGACGGGGAGACAGGAGATGATGACGGGGAGACAGGAGATGATGACGGGGAGACAGGAGATGATGACGGGGAGACAGGAGATGATGACGGGGAGACAGGAGATGATGACGGGGAGACAGGAGATGATGACGGGGAGACAGGAGATGATGACGGGGAGACAGGAGATGATGACGGGGAGACAGGAGTGTGCTAAACAGATAAAAATGACTTACTGTATTATCAGCGGATATATAAAGCACTTTGCCAGGAGGTCCTGGTGGGCCTGGGAGTCCCGCACCATCACGACCAGGCTGGCCCTAAAGTATTTTAAGGAAAGCAGGTTAGGAACCCTTAATGTTTCAAATGTTTATTTTTAGATCATTTTCCTAATTGCCCACAGTCCCAAACCCTACTTACCGGAGCACCTTGCATTCCTTTCTCACCCCTTGGCCCCTATAGAGAGAAAGATTTGTGACGATCTGATCACTACATTTACCGTTGCTTGGCACAATATCATTATTTCTAAGTGAACCTGAACTGATAGTACTTTAGTTACCTACTGTATAGCTTATTACTCAGTGAGGATGGAGCCATTTATAGGATACGGATTAGTAAGGTTGGTGTAATGTGTGGTAGATAGACTAGTGAGGAAGAAGTGATCGGCAGAAACGTGTAGTACATAGAACCGTGAGGTTAGAGGGGTGAGAGGTCATGTTGGGATATATAAGTGTGGGAATATGATTGGGTGAGGGCACACCCCACTCAAGGACAACGTTCGGTCTCTTGTTTGTCGTCACTCACTTCAGGACCCGGAAATCCATCCAATCCTGGGCGCCCATCAAGTCCCGGAATGCCGCGATCGCCCTACATGTGACAGACAGAGGATACAAGGAGTAAATACACGGAAAGCGGATTAACCCGGATTATATGATTGTTTATGAGTTCTGGTACCTTAAATCCTGGAAGTCCTGGATATCCCGTGTCTCCCTGAAATGAGGACAAAGACAGAGAATTGTGCAACAGCCGGACACAAGGTATATAAAGGAATAAAAAAAGGTATAGAAATGTATATAAAGGTATATATAAAAAAAAAAAAGTATATAAAAAGGTATAAAAAAGGTATATATATATATAAAAAAAAGTATATAAAAGATATAAAAAAGGTATATAAAAAGGTATATAAGGGTATAGAAATGTATATAAAAAAAATTATATAAAAGGTATATAAAGGTATATAAAAAGTATATAAAAGGTATAAAAAGGTATATAAAAAGGTATATAAAAAGTATATAAAAAGTATATAAAAGGTATAAAAAGATATATAAAAAAGGTATATAAAGTTATATAAAGGTATATAAAAAAAGGTATATAAAGTGACAAGAAGGTTAATAAATTAGTTTTTGGTGCAGCAGTTACAAAAGGGGAATTATCTACTAAACAGTATCAGGAGCTCAAGGACTTTTCTGATGAGAATGTGGCGCCTGCTGAGCTCGATCGCGAGTATTTACAAATGATATATTCTTTGTATTCTGGATATTTGGCTAAGACTTGGCTGAGAAAAACAGAAACCTGAGGGTCTGAAATATTTCTTAATGATCATCCCACAAGGCAGCAAAGTATATAAAGGCCAAGGAGACAGAATAAGGAGGCCGGGAGCGCTGATACAATGTGTCTGGAGTAACAGCCAAGTAGAGGCCAGAAGTAGCATCCTGAGGAGTGAGGCCATACTTTGTATTCACCGACGTCCCTTTCTCTTGATGTTATGAAAATATCCTCTCCGTACTGTCACTTTAAATGGGACTCAGCAGAAGTTAGGTATATTATTTATTTATCGAGTGCTATTAAAATTTGCCATTAAATTTAATCTGCCAATCAGCCTTTGTGAACCTCTCCCTGAACTCTGCACCTTGTCTTTGTATTAATGTTGATGCACATCTAGTCCCTGCTAATTATACACTGTCAGTTTGCACATGCTCAGGCTGATTGTAGCAAGTAATTGGAGGCTGAGAACAATGTCCAATTACCAGTCAGCTAACCCTCCCACAAGTAACCAGTAATTGTTATTATTATCATTGCATTATTGCACATTATTTACTGCAAATAAATGTGTTTGTAATAACATTCCATTTATAAAGTACGTGTAACAACATCGGGTTTATGTATAAGAGCCAAAAAAAAAATAATCGCTCCCAGCTCAAAATCACAACAAATACAATATGGAATCTGACACAAGCCAATGGAACCAACATGGGACTCTGCTCCATTTATAGGTTTGTCTTTTCAAAGCAGTATATGGTCCATTTAATGTTTCCCATAATCCTTCATTATCACTGATGTACAGCAAGACCATATTACACAAAACTCACTGCACGTATTTCCAGCCGTCACAGACGCAACAAACACAGTGATGTCAAATAGTTTGACAAACATAACAAAAGTGCACACAACAGACGCACAAGACACACACAACATAACGAACAAGCTTCTGATAGGTGACTCACTGACCTTCATTCCTGGAGGACCCTGAGAATACAATAATGAGAATATGGAACAGTAAGTACTGACAGTAAAACACATGTAGGGCATGGCATGGAGTAGGGCATGGCATAGTGTAGGGCATGGAATAGGGCATGGAGTAGGGCATGGAATAGTGTAGGGCATGGCATAGGGCATGGAGTAGGGCATGGAATAGTGTAGGGCATGGCATGGTGTAGGGCATGGCATGGTGTAGGGCATGGCATAGGGCATGGCATGGTGTAGGGCATGGCATGGTGTAGGGCATGGCATGGTGTAGGGCATGGCATAGGGCATGGTGTAGGGCATGGATCTGGGGGCACAATGGGTGACATAGCACTTGGTAATAAGGATTTTATGTCAAGTTGTGTATTAAAGAGTAAGACATGAAAGACATGAGTAAGATGTATATGACATGGCACTGGTTGTAAGACTTACGTAGCACATTGAATGGTTAGTAAGACATGGAGGATGTCACACTGGTTAGTAAGACATGGAGGATGACGCACTGGTTAGTAAGACATGGAGGATGTCACACTGGTTAGTAAGACATGGAGGATGTCACACTGGTTAGTAAGACATGGAGGATGTCACACTGGTTAGTAAGACTTGGAGGATGTCACACTGGTTAGTAAGACTTGGAGGATGACACACTGGTTAGTAAGACTTGGAGGATGACACACTGGTTAGTAAGACATGGAGGATGTCACACTGGTTAGTAAGACTTGGAGGATGACACACTGGTTAGTAAGACTTGGAGGATGACACACTGGTTAGTAAGACTTGGAGGATGACACACTGGTTAGTAAGACATGGAGGATGTCACACTGGTTAGTAAGACTTGGAGGATGTCACACTGGTTAGTAAGACTTGGAGGATGTCACACTGGTTAGTAAGACTTGGAGGATGTCACACTGGTTAGTAAGACTTGGAGGATGTCACACTGGTTAGTAAGACATGGAGGATGTCACACTGGTTAGTAAGACTTGGAGGATGACACACTGGTTAGTAAGACTTGGAGGATGACACACTGGTTAGTAAGACTTGGAGGATGACACACTGGTTAGTAAGACATGGAGGATGTCACACTGGTTAGTAAGACTTGGAGGATGTCACACTGGTTAGTAAGACTTGGAGGATGTCACACTGGTTAGTAAGACTTGGAGGATGTCACACTGGTTAGTAAGACTTGGAGGATGTCACACTGGTTAGTAAGACATGGAGGATGTCACACTGGTTAGTAAGACATGGAGGATGTCACAATGGTTAGTAAGACTTGGAGGATGTCACACTGGTTAGTAAGACATGGAGGATGTCACACTGGTTAGTAAGACATGGAGGATGTCGCACTGGTTAGTAAGACATGGAGGATGTCGCACTGGTTAGTAAGACATGGAGGATGTCACACTGGTTAGTAAGACATGGAGGATGTCGCACTGGTTAGTAAGACATGGAGGATGACGCACTGGTTAGTAAGACATGGAGGATGTCACACTGGTTAGTAAGACATGGAGGATGTCGCACTGGTTAGTAAGACATGGAGGATGTCACACTGGTTAGTAAGACATGGAGGATGACACACTGGTTAGTAAGACATGGAGGATGACACACTGGTTAGTAAGACATGGAGGATGTCACACTGGTTAGTAAGACATGGAGGATGTCACACTGGTTAGTAAGACATGGAGGATGTCACACTGGTTAGTAAGACATGGAGGATGTCACACTGGTTAGTAAGACATGGAGGATGTCACACTGGTTAGTAAGACATGGAGGATGTCACACTGGTTATTAAGACATGGAGGATGTCGCACTGGTTAGTAAGACATGGAGGATGTCACACTGGTTAGTAAGACATGGAGGATGTCGCACTGGTTAGTAAGACATGGAGGATGTCACACTGGTTAGTAAGACATGGAGGATGTCGCACTGGTTAGTAAGACATGGAGGATGTCACACTGGTTAGTAAGACATGGAGGATGACGCACTGGTTAGTAAGACATGGAGGATGTCACACTGGTTAGTAAGACATGGAGGATGTCACACTGGTTAGTAAGACATGGAGGATGTCACACTGGTTAGTAAGACTTGGAGGATGTCACACTGGTTAGTAAGACATGGAGGATGTCACACTGGTTAGTAAGACATGGAGGATGTCACACTGGTTAGTAAGACATGGAGGATGTCACACTGGTTAGTAAGACATGGAGGATGTCACGCTGGTTAGTAAGACATGGAGGATGTCGCACTGGTTAGTAAGACTTGGAGGATGTCACACTGGTTAGTAAGACTTGGAGGATGTCACACTGGTTAGTAAGACTTGGAGGATGTCACACTGGTTAGTAAGACTTGGAGGATGTCACACTGGTTAGTAAGACATGGAGGATGACGCACTGGTTAGTAAGACATGGAGGATGTCACACTGGTTAGTAAGACATGGAGGATGTTGCACTGGTTAGTAAGACTTGGAGGATGTCACACTGGTTAGTAAGACATGGAGGATGTTGCACTGGTTAGTAAGACATGGAGGATGTCACACTGGTTAGTAAGACATGGAGGATGTCACACTGGTTAGTAAGACATGGAGGATGTCACACTGGTTAGTAAGACATGGAGGATGTCACACTGGTTAGTAAGACATGGAGGATGTCACACTGGTTAGTAAGACATGGAGGATGTCACACTGGTTAGTAAGACATGGAGGATGTCGCACTGGTTAGTAAGACATGGAGGATGTCACACTGGTTAGTAAGACTTGGAGGATGTCACACTGGTTAGTAAGACATGGAGGATGTCACACTGGTTAGTAAGACATGGAGGATGTCACACTGGTTAGTAAGACATGGAGGATGACGCACTGGTTAGTAAGACATGGAGGATGTCACACTGGTTAGTAAGACATGGAGGATGTCACACTGGTTAGTAAGACTTGGAGGATGTCACACTGGTTAGTAAGACTTGGAGGATGTCACACTGGTTAGTAAGACATGGAGGATGTCACACTGGTTAGTAAGACATGGAGGATGTAGCATTGGTTAGTAAGACATGGAGGATGTCACACTGGTTAGTAAGACATGGAGGATGTCACACTGGTTAGTAAGACATGGAGGATGTCACACTGGTTAGTAAGACATGGAGGATGTCACACTGGTTAGTAAGACATGGAGGATGCCACACTGGTTAGTAAGACATGGAGGATGTCACACTGGTTAGTAAGACATGGAGGATGCCACACTGGTTAGTAACACACGTGTACGGCATGATATTCAGTAGTTAGCTTAATAAGGCACTTATAGGTCGAGTGCAGGACATGTCAAGGGGCAGTAACACGCGTGTAGCATGAGACATGAGGTACTATTACTAATGCCATGCATATGATAGGACGTATGGCCTTCTGTCTTACCTGTGGCCCGGGTGCACTCCTGGAACCGAACACCAACCCAGATCCTTCCATATCATCCTGTGAAGGAACCTTAAGTTAATTAACTAGATTAGGAAGTCACGCCAGATTCCTACTAACTTGTCCCGTTTTCTTCCTGCCTCGTGGCCCCTTGTTCTTGGTAACATGGAGCATGTTCGGTAACATCTCCAACGTGTGCATGCTCCAGGTTACCTGGGCTGTCTAATTAAAGGTATCTCTGTTGAAATGTTTGTAGCCATTTCAGTAGTGCTCAGGACAACGAGAAAGGTGGGGAGGGATACAGCAGTAGCCATATTTACGGGCTTGTTTAATATTAACAGAGAATTTATTAGCTTTAACATGAGAAGCGCTCACACGTACTGGCCCATTAACTCCTGGTGCCGGTAACCAAAATCCTCTCCACCCTCCGCCTCGCCCTTTACATTTGGGTAACACTGCATCTGATGCGGGTTTCTTCAGTGGTTACTTACAAATCCATTGGTCACCCCGTGCCTTGCAGGGCCAGGTGGCCCAGGTGGTCCAGGTAACCCACGTGGGCCCATAGGTCCAGGAAGACCAGCCAAGCCAGTCTGACCAGATTCCCCTGGGAGTCCAGACTCCCCCTGGTTACCCTAAAAAAAAGCAAAGAACAAGGTCAAACTGTGGGAGGAGCTGTGGGCGGAGCGAGTCCTTGGATAACAAGACTTGTGGGTAATATCACCCCAAAATGCAGGGGTAATGGAGGCTATATGATAAAGTGGTGGTTAGGGCAGGGATGGGAGCTGTGCTTAGACTCAGAAGTAACATTAGGACAACACACGGGACTTGTGACGGTGAAGGCCCCGTGATGACAAAGATTTATAGCGGTTTTCCATAAACTCAGGAGTGCAGCGAGCGGTTAACTCACAACTGACACAGTTAGGTGTTTCCATCATTCCCTTCTCTGCACAGATTCATTATTTAATGGTTAACTATTGCTTTGCTTATGCTCTGGCGGGTCTGTCTAGGGGCAGCCAGTGACATATGTAAAGATAGATTTCATTTATCAATTTCTCAGTGAAAATGCACATAATACAACAATTCAAAAAGTATTTCAACATGGTTTTAGGAGATCTTTATTCAGCACAACTTGGATCACGTCACTGTAAAGTGACCCTTTAATTCTGTTTTATTCCAGCTCCAGTTGCGCTGCAGCTTCCCGTTTATTTCCGTTTATTACAGCTAAGTATCACACTGCACTGCATGCTGGGAATCATTCACAGTTTATCACACTGCACTGCATGCTGGGAATCATCCACAGTTTATAACACTGCACTGCATGCTGGGAATCATCCACAGTTTATCACACTGCACTGCATGCTGGGAATCATACACGTTGAGTCAAATCACACTGCACTGCATTCTGCACTGCACACACACAGGCAGATACACACTCACAGTCGCACACACAGACGCACACACGCACACACACAGATGCACAGACACACACAGATGTACAGACACACACAGATGCACAGACACACACAGATGCACACACAGACAGATGCACACACAGACAGATGCACAGACACACACACAGACACACACAGATGCACAGACACACACACAGATGCTCAGACACACACACAGATGCTCAGACACACACACAGATGCTCAGACACACACACAGATGCTCAGACACACACACAGATGCTCAGACACACACACAGATGCATGCTCAGACACACAGACAGAGACATCTTGACAACAATCCCACTCAAGCTGTAGAGCAAGTTCTGAGACACCCCCTGGTACCTGGGGTATGGAGACCACACCTTGAGAACCCTGAGAAAGAAGCTCCCGCATATAAGAGGAGGCTGGAGACAAGTTCTGGAGGACAGTGAGAGAGAGCTGAGAAACATCAGGACAGAGACAAGAGACATACAGAAAGAAAGAGACAGCGCAGCAGAGATATACAGCAGTCTCACCTTGGGTCCGGGGGCTCCTGGGAGACCGATCTCTCCATCTTCACCCTGAATAAAATAAACTATAAGATGTTAGGGAAGAGGCGGGTGCAGACACCCCCCAAACTGAGACACCCCCAAACTGAAACACCCCCCAAACTGAAACACCCCCCAAACTGAACCACCCCCCAAACTGAAACACCCCCCAAACTGAACCACCCCCCAAACTGAAACACCCCCCAAACTGAACCACGCCCCAAACTGAACCCCCCCCAACTGAAACACCCCCCAAACTGAAACACCCCCCAAACTGAAACACCCCCCAAACTGAAACACACAATAACATTCCAAAGTGGTCTTCATCTGCAGTGTCCATTAATCTTGCTGGCAGCGTTGCGCTGGGTTTATCTCGCTGGCAGCGTTGCGCCGGGTTTATCTCGCTGGCAGCGTTGCGCCGGGTTTATCTCGCTGGCAGCGTTGCGCCGGGTTTATCTCTCTGGCAGAGTTGCGCTGGGTTTATCTCGCTGGCAGCGTTGCGCTGGGTTTATCTCGCTGGCAGCGTTGCGCTGGGTTTATCTCGCTGGCAGCGTTGCGCCGGGTTTATCTCGCTGGCAGCGTTGCGCCGGGTTTATCTCGCTGGCAGCGTTGCGCCGGGTTTATCTCGCTGGCAGCGTTGCGCCGGGTTTATCTCGCTGGCAGCGTTGCGCTGGGTTTATCTCGCTGGCAGTGTTGCGCTGGGTTTATCACGCTGGCAGTGTTGCGCTGGGTTTATCACGCTGGCAGTATTGCGCTGGGTTTATCACGCTGGCAGTGTTGCGCTGGGTTTATCACGCTGGCAGTGTTGCGCTGGGTTTATCTCACTGGCAGTGTTGCGCTGGGTTTATCTCACTGGCAGTGTTGCGCTGGGTTTATCACGCTGGCAGTGTTGCGCTGGGTTTATCACGCTGGCAGTGTTGCGCTGGGTTTATCTCACTGGCAGTGTTGCGCTGGGTTTATCTCACTGGCAGTGTTGCGCTGGGTTTATCACGCTGGCAGTGTTGCGCTGGGTTTATCTCACTGGCAGTGTTGCGCTGGGTTTATCTCGCTGGCAGCGTTGCGCTGGGTTTATCTCGCTGGCAGTGTTGCGCTGGGTTTATCTCGCTGGCAGCGTTGCGCTGGGTTTATCTCGCTGGCAGTGTTGCGCTGGGTTTATCTCACTGGCAGTGTTGCGCTGGGTTTATCTCACTGGCAGCGTCGCGCTGGGTTTATCTCCCTGGCAGCGTTGGCCACCCCCTTACAGTGGGGGAGATTCATTTTATAACAAACCTATTTGGATTTATATATATTTTTTGATCCTATTTTCCTGCTGGACCTTAACTAAATATTTAGAAAAATCCCATTTAAAGCTTCTTCATAGATAAGATGCAGAATGTCTTAAAGTCACCAAAACCTTCTTGAGGAGTCCTTGTGGTTTAGGAGCATTCCTTGTGTCTCCCCTACGTGAGCTAGGACTGATTGGTAATATCTGCTTTATACTACGCTGAGTAACACAAATACAAATGAAGACGTGACCATGAGGCGCTCACCCTCTGTCCAGGGGCCCCGGCAGACCCATCCACGCCATCTCGTCCTGGCGGCCCCTGAAACAAAAACCCAAATCAGACAATAATAATACTCACGCATCCCATGATGTACTCCAAACACGCATCCCACGATGTACTCCAAACACGCATCCCACGATGTACTCCAAACACGCATCCCATGATGTACTCCAAACACGCATCCCATGATGTACTCCAAACACGCATCCCACGATGTACTCCAAACACGCATCCCATGATGTACTCCAAACACGCATCCCATGATGTACTCCAAACACGCATCCCATGATGTACTCCAAACACGCATCCCATGATGTACTCCAAACACGCATCCCATGATGTACTCCAAACACGCATCCCATGATGTACTCCAAACACGCGTCCTCTGGTGCGCACTCTCCAAGCACAAACACGTCCTCTGGTGCGCACTCTCCAAGCACAAACACGTCCTCTGGTGCGCACTCTCCAAGCACAAACACGTCCTCTGGTGCGCACTCTCCAAGCACTCTCACGTCCTCTGGTGCGCACTCTCCAAGCACAAACACGTCCTCTGGTGCGCACTCTCCAAGCACAAACACGTCCTCTGGTGCGCACTCTCCAAGCACAAACACGTCCTCTGGTGCGCACTCTCCAAGCACAAACACGTCCTCTGGTGCGCACTCTCCAAGCACAAACACGTCCTCTGGTGCGCACTCTCCAAGCACAAACACGTCCTCTGGTGCGCACTCTCCAAGCACAAACACGTCCTCTGGTGCGCACTCTCCAAGCACTCTCACGTCCTCTGGTGCGCACTCTCCAAGCACAAACACGTCCTCTGGTGCGCACTCTCCAAGCACTCTCACGTCCTCTGGTGCGCACTCTCCAAGCACTCTCACGTCCTCTGGTGCGCACTCTCCAAGCACTCTCACGTCCTCTGGTGCGCACTCTCCAAGCACTCACACGTCCTCTGGTGCGCACTCTCCAAGCACTCACACGTCCTCTGGTGCGCACTCTCCAAGCACTCTCACGTCCTCTGGTGCGCACTCTCCAAGCACTCTCACGTCCTCTGGTGCGCACTCTCCAAGCACAAACACGTCCTCTGGTGCGCAATCTCCAAGCACTCACACGTCCTCTGGTGCGCACTCTCCAAGCACTCACACGTCCTCTGGTGCGCACTCTCCAAGCACTCTCACGTCCTCTGGTGCGCACTCTCCAAGCACTCTCACGTCCTCTGGTGCGCACTCTCCAAGCACTCTCACGTCCTCTGGTGCGCACTCTCCAAGCACTCTCACGTCCTCTGGTGCGCACTCTCCAAGCACTCTCACGTCCTCTGGTGCGCACTCTCCAAGCACTCTCACGTCCTCTGGTGCGCACTCTCCAAGCACTCTCACGTCCTCTGGTGCGCACTCTCCAAGCACTCTCACGTCCTCTGGTGCGCACTCTCCAAGCACTCTCACGTCCTCTGGTGCGCACTCTCCAAGCACTCTCACGTCCTCTGGTGCGCACTCTCCAAGCACTCTCACGTCCTCTGGTGCGCACTCTCCAAGCACTCTCACGTCCTCTGGTGCGCACTCTCCAAGCACTCTCACGTCCTCTGGTGCGCACTCTCCAAGCACTCTCACGTCCTCTGGTGCGCACTCTCCAAGCACTCTCACGTCCTCTGGTGCGCACTCTCCAAGCACTCTCACGTCCTCTGGTGCGCACTCTCCAAGCACTCTCACGTCCTCTGGTGCGCACTCTCCAAGCACTCTCACGTCCTCTGGTGCGCACTCTCCAAGCACTCTCACGTCCTCTGGTGCGCACTCTCCAAGCACTCTCACGTCCTCTGGTGCGCACTCTCCAAGCACTCTCACGTCCTCTGGTGCGCACTCTCCAAGCACTCTCACGTCCTCTGGTGCGCACTCTCCAAGCACTCTCACGTCCTCTGGTGCGCACTCTCCAAGCACTCTCACGTCCTCTGGTGCGCACTCTCCAAGCACTCTCACGTCCTCTGGTGCGCACTCTCCAAGCACTCTCACGTCCTCTGGTGCGCACTCTCCAAGCACTCTCACGTCCTCTGGTGCGCACTCTCCAAGCACTCTCACGTCCTCTGGTGCGCACTCTCCAAGCACTCACACATCCTCTGGTGCGCACTCTCCAAGCACTCTCACGTCCTCTGGTGCGCACTCTCCAAGCACTCTCACGTCCTCTGGTGCGCACTCTCCAAGCACTCTCACGTCCTCTGGTGCGCACTCTCCAAGCACTCTCACGTCCTCTGGTGCGCACTCTCCAAGCACTCTCACGTCCTCTGGTGCGCACTCTCCAAGCACTCACACGTCCTCTGGTGCGCACTCTCCAAGCACTCTCACGTCCTCTGGTGCGCACTCTCCATGCACTCTCACGTCCTCTGGTGCGCACTCTCCAAGCACTCTCACGTCCTCTGGTGCGCACTCTCCAAGCACTCTCACGTCCTCTGGTGCGCACTCTCCAAGCACTCACACGTCCTCTGGTGCGCACTCTCCAAGCACTCTCACGTCCTCTGGTGCGCACTCTCCAAGCACTCTCACGTCCTCTGGTGCGCACTCTCCAAGCACTCTCACGTCCTCTGGTGCGCACTCTCCAAGCACTCTCACGTCCTCTGGTGCGCACTCTCCAAGCACTCTCACGTCCTCTGGTGCGCACTCTCCAAGCACTCTCACGTCCTCTGGTGCGCACTCTCCGAGCACTCACACGTCCTCTGGTGCGCACTCTCCAAGCACTCTCACGTCCTCTGGTGCGCACTCTCCAAGCACTCTCACGTCCTCTGGTGCGCACTCTCCAAGCACTCTCACGTCCTCTGGTGCGCACTCTCCAAGCACTCTCACGTCCTCTGGTGCGCACTCTCCAAGCACTCTCACGTCCTCTGGTGCGCACTCTCCAAGCACTCTCACGTCCTCTGGTGCGCACTCTCCAAGCACTCTCACGTCCTCTGGTGCGCACTCTCCAAGCACTCTCACGTCCTCTGGTGCGCACTCTCCAAGCACTCTCACGTCCTCTGGTGCGCACTCTCCAAGCACTCTCACGTCCTCTGGTGCGCACTCTCCAAGCACTCTCACGTCCTCTGGTGCGCACTCTCCAAGCACTCTCACGTCCTCTGGTGCGCACTCTCCAAGCACTCTCACGTCCTCTGGTGCGCACTCTCCAAGCACTCTCACGTCCTCTGGTGCGCACTCTCCAAGCACTCTCACGTCCTCTGGTGCGCACTCTCCAAGCACTCACACGTCCTCTGGTGCGCACTCTCCAAGCACTCTCACGTCCTCTGGTGCGCACTCTCCAAGCACTCTCACGTCCTCTGGTGCGCACTCTCCAAGCACTCACACGTCCTCTGGTGCGCACTCTCCAAGCACTCTCACGTCCTCTGGTGCGCACTCTCCAAGCACTCACACGTCCTCTGGTGCGCACTCTCCAAGCACTCTCACGTCCTCTGGTGCGCACTCTCCATGCACTCTCACGTCCTCTGGTGCGCACTCTCCAAGCACTCTCACGTCCTCTGGTGCGCACTCTCCAAGCACTCTCACGTCCTCTGGTGCGCACTCTCCAAGCACTCTCACGTCCTCTGGTGCGCACTCTCCAAGCACTCACACATCCTCTGGTGCGCACTCTCCAAGCACTCTCACGTCCTCTGGTGCGCACTCTCCAAGCACTCTCACGTCCTCTGGTGCGCACTCTCCAAGCACTCTCACGTCCTCTGGTGCGCACTCTCCAAGCACTCTCACGTCCTCTGGTGCGCACTCTCCAAGCACTCACACATCCTCTGGTGCGCACTCTCCAAGCACTCACACGTCCTCTGGTGCGCACTCTCCAAGCACTCACACATCCTCTGGTGCGCACTCTCCAAGCACTCTCACGTCCTCTGGTGCGCACTCTCCAAGCACTCTCACGTCCTCTGGTGCGCACTCTCCAAGCACTCTCACGTCCTCTGGTGCGCACTCTCACGTCCTCTGTACTTAGATGATGAGCCTTACCTGGGGTCCCGGAGCACCCGGTAACCCGTCCATCCCTGGAAGTCCTGGCAGCCCAGGAGGGCCTGGTACTTCTGTGCTGTTCATACCAAATGTCCCTGGCACTCCTGGTAATCCTGGCACACCGGGAGGGCCTGGGGGTCCCGGCAGTCCAGGGGGTCCCTGCAACATGAGGCAGGTCATAGGAAGGAGCGAGGGTCTCAAATAAAACACGTTCTAACAACACTATAGGAAAGTGGGTGATCAGGGAAATGTCTACTAACAAGCGCCGGGCCCATATTGGTCTCCCTGCAGGTGAGAGGCTTCCCATGGACTTAATACTTGAGTATATATCAACTATAATAACAGTGGTGCAAGGGGGGGAGACATAGGGGAGGGGGGGAAGGAGACGACACGGGGGCGAGGGGGAGGAAGCGACACGGGGGCGAGGGGGAGGAAGCGACATGGGAGGGGGGGGAAGAGGAAGCGACACAGGGGCGAGGGGGAGACACAGGGGAGGGGGGAGGAAGCGACACAAGGGCGAGGGAGAGGAAGCGACACAAGGGCGAGGGGGAGGAAGCGACACAAGGGCGAGGGGGAGGAAGCGACACAGGGGCGAGGGGGAGGAAGCGACACAGGGGCGAGGGGGAGACACAGGGGAGGGGGGAGGAAGCGACACAAGGGCGAGGGAGAGGAAGCGACACAAGGGCGAGGGGGAGGAAGCGACACAAGGGCGAGGGGGAGGAAGCGACACAAGGGCGAGGGGGAGGAAGCGACACAAGGGCGAGGGGAAGGAAGCGACACGGGGGCGAGGGGGAGGAAGCGACACGGGGGCGAGGGGGAGGAAGCGACACGGGGGCGAGGGGGAGGAAGCGACACAGGGGAGGGGGGAGGAAGCGACACAAGGGCGAGGGAGAGGAAGCGACACAAGGGCGAGGGAGAGGAAGCGACACAAGGGCGAGGGGGAGGAAGAGAGGGCGAGGGGGAGGAAGCGACACAAGGGCGAGGGGGAGGAAGAGACACGGGGGCGAGGGGGAGGAAGCGACACGGAGGCGAGGGGGAGGAAGCGACACGGGGGCAAGGGGGAGGAAGCGACACGGGGGCGAGGGGGAGGAAGCGACACGGGGGGCGAGGGGGAGGAAGCGACACGGGGGCGAGGGGGAGGAAGCGACACGGGGGCGAGGGGGAGAAAGAGACACGGGGGCGAGGGGGAGGAAGAGACACGGGGGCGAGGGGGAGGAAGAGACACGGGGGCGAGGGGGAGGAAGCGACACGGGGGCAAGGGGGAGGAAGAGACACGGGGGCGAGGGGGAGGAAGACACAGGGGAGGGGAGAGTGACACAGGAAAGGGAAGGGGGGAAGTGACACAGGAAAGGGAAGGGGGGAAGTGACACAGGGGAGAGGGGGGGAAGTGACACAGGGGAGAGGGGGGGGGGAGATACAGGGGAAGGGGGGAAGATACACAGGAAAGGGAAGGTGGTCTGTACAGTATCCCAATATATTAATATCTAGGCACCGTGCAGCATCTTAGGCATGTACTCACCTTAAGGTTCTCCAAATCTCCACCATATCCAGAACCTTCCATATCAATAAATGTCTGCAAAACCAAGACAAGAAGCTGTAGCAGGAGCACGGGTACATACATATATAACATGTCAATCTACCCCTGAGTCCAGGTACCTACCAGTTTATCAAATTTGGAAGAAGATCCAGGTAGGCCTGGTGGTCCGGGAGGCCCTGGAGGACCCAACAATCCAATACCAGCATCACCCTGAAGAATAAAATGTGAAGATATCTGAATGTCTATGGGCACATTTCCTTATGTCAGACTCTTCTGGCAGAGACCTCCTCTCCTGACTTCTACAGAGGTCCTCCCACACACAGAGATCTCCCCTCCTTACTCCTCCCACACACAGAGATCTCCCCTCCTTACTCCTCCCACACACAGAGATCTCCCCTCCTTACTCCTCCCACACACACAGAGATCTCCCCTCCTTACTCCTCCCACACACACAGAGATCTCCCCTCCTTACTCCTCCCACACACACAGAGATCTCCCCTCCTTACTCCTCCCACACACAGAGATCTCCCCTCCTTACTCCTCCCACACAGAGATCTCCCCTCCTTACTCCTCCCACACACAGAGATCTCCCCTCCTTACTCCTCCCACACACAGAGATCTCCCCTCCTTACTCCTCCCACACACAGAGATCTCTCCTCCTTACTCCTCCCACACACAGATCTCCCCTCCTTACTCCTCCCACACACAGAGATCTCCCCTCCTTACTCCTCCCACACACAGAGATCTCTCCTCCTTACTCCTCCCACACACACACACAGAGATCTCTCCTCCTTACTCCTCCCACACACACACAGAGATCTCCCCTCCTTACTCCTCCCACACACAGAGATCTCTCCTCCTTACTCCTCCCACACACAGAGATCTCCCCTCCTTACTCCTCCCACACACAGAGATCTCCCCTCCTTACTCCTCCCACACACAGAGATCTCTCCTCCTTACTCCTCCCACACACACACAGAGATCTCTCCTCCTTACTCCTCCCACACACACACAGAGATCTCTCCTCCTTACTCCTCCCACACACACACAGAGATCTCCCCTCCTTACTCCTCCCACACACAGAGATCTCTCCTCCTTACTCCTCCCACACACAGAGATCTCCCCTCCTTACTCCTCCCACACACAGCGATCTCCCCTCCTTACTCCTCCCACACACAGCGATCTCCCCTCCTTACTCCTCCCACACACAGAGATCTCCCCTCCTTACTCCTCCCACACACAGAGATCTCTCCTCCTTACTCTTCCCACACACAGAGATCTCCCCTCCTTACTCCTCCCACACACACAGAGATCTCTCCTCCTTACTCCTCCCACACACAGAGATCTCCCCTCCTTACTCCTCCCACACAGAGATCTCCCCTCCTTACTCTTCCCACACACAGAGATCTCCCCTCCTTACTCCTCCCACACACAGAGATCTCCCCTCCTTACTCCTCCCACACACAGAGATCTCCCCTCCTTACTCCTCCCACACACAGAGATCTCCCCTCCTTACTCCTCCCACACACAGAGATCTCCCCTCCTTACTCCTCCCACACACAGAGATCTCCCCTCCTTACTCTTCCCACACACAGAGATCTCCCCTCCTTACTCTTCCCACACACAGAGATCTCCCCTCCTTACTCCTCCCACACACAGAGATCTCCCCTCCTTACTCTTCCCACACACAGAGATCTCCCCTCCTTACTCCTCCCACACACATTGACCTCTCATCTCCTAGAGTCCTCACTCTCCTCACATTGACCTCTCCTCGAGTCCTCACATTGACCTCTCCTCTCCTAGAGTCCTCACATTGACCTCTCCCCTCCTAGAGTTCTCACATTGACCTCTCATCTCAGAGTCCTCACATTGACCTCTCATCTCAGAGTTCTCACATTGACCTCTCATCTCAGAGTTCTCACATTGACCTCTCATCTCAGAGTTCTCACATTGACCTCTCATCTCAGAGTCCTCACATTGACCTCTCCCCTCCTAGAGTCCTCACATTGACCTCTCATCTCAGAGTCCTCACATTGACCTCTCATCTCAGAGTTCTCACATTGACCTCTCATCTCAGAGTTCTCACATTGACCTCTCATCTCAGAGTCCTCACATTGACCTCTCATCTCAGAGTTCTCACATTGACCTCTCATCTCAGAGTTCTCACATTGACCTCTCCCCTCCTAGAGTTCTCACATTGACCTCTCCCCTCCTAGAGTTCTCACATTGACCTCTCCTCGAGTTCTCACATTGACCTCTCCTCGAGTTCTCACATTGACCTCTCCCCTCCTAGAGTTCTCACATTGACCTCTCCTCTCCTAGAGTCCTCACATTGACCTCTCCCCTCCTAGAGTTCTCACATTGACCTCTCATCTCAGAGTCCTCACATTGACCTCTCATCTCAGAGTCCTCACATTGACCTCTCATCTCAGAGTCCTCACATTGACCTCTCATCTCAGAGTCCTCACATTGACCTCTCATCTCAGAGTCCTCACATTGACCTCTCATCTCAGAGTCCTCACATTGACCTCTCCTCTCCTAGAGTCCTCACATTGACCTCTCCTCTCCTAGAGTCCTCACATTGACCTCTCCTCTCCTAGAGTCCTCACATTGACCTCTCCTCTCCTAGAGTCCTCACATTGACCTCTCCTCTCCTAGAGTCCTCACATTGACCTCTCCTCTCCTAGAGTCCTCACATTGACCTCTCCTCTCACTCTCCTCACGTTGACCTCTCATCTCAGACTCCTCACATTGACCTCTCCTCTCACTCTCCTCACATTGACCTCTCCTCACATTGACCTCTCCTCACATTGACCTCTCCTCACATTGACCTCTCCTCGAGTCCTCACATTGACCTCTCCTAGAGTCCTCACATTGACCTCTCCTCTCCTAGAGTCCTCACATTGACCTCTCCTCACATTGACCTCTCCTCTCCTAGAGTCCTCACATTGACCTCTCCTCTCACTCTCCTCACATTGACCTCTCCTCTCACTCTCCCCACATTGACCTCTCCTCTCACTCTCCTCACATTGACCTCTCCTCTCCTAGAGTCCTCACATTGACCTCTCCTCTCACTCTCCTCACGTTGACCTCTCCTCTCACTCTCCTCCTGTTGACGTCTCCTCTCACTCTCCTCCTGTTGACGTCTCATCTCCCAGAGTCCTCACATACACCTCTTATCTCCCAGAGTCCTCACATTGACCTCTCCTCTCAGAGTCCTCACATTGACCTCTCCTCTCAGAGTCCTCACATTGACCTCTCCTCTCAGAGTCCTCACATTGACCTCTCCTCTCAGAGTCCCCACATTGACCTCTCACTCTACTCACATTGACCTCTCCTCTCAGAGTCCTCACATTGACCTCTCCTCTCAGAGTCCTCACATTGACCTCTCACTCTCCTCACGTTGACCTCTCATCTCAGAGTCCTCACATTGACCTCTCACTCTCCTCACGTTGACCTCTCCTCTCAGAGTCCTCACATTGACCTCTCCTCTCAGAGTCCCCACATTGACCTCTCACTCTACTCACATTGACCTCTCCTCTCAGAGTCCTCACATTGACCTCTCCTCTCAGAGTCCTCACATTGACCTCTCACTCTCCCCACGTTGACCTCTCATCTCAGAGTCCTCACATTGACCTCTCACTCTCCCCACGTTGACCTCTCATCTCAGAATCCTCACATTGACCTCTCACTCTCCTCACGTTGACCTCTCATCTCAGAGTCCTCACTCTCCCCACGTTGACCTCTCATCTCAGAGTCCTCACTCTCCCAACGTTGACCTCTCATTTCAGAGTCCTCACATTGACCTCTCCTCTCAGAGTCCTCACATTGACCTCTCCTCTCCTAGATATATACTCACATCTGCCCAAAGTAATCATTTCTCCAATATTGAATCTTGAAGATGGCGACTCACCTTTTCTCCCTTTGGTCCAACGTCTCCAGGAGTCCCAGGGAAGCCCTGTGGCCCCACGTCCCCCTACAGTACAATGACAAGTAGTAACTGCTAAGAAGTATTTTCATATTAAATTTATACTTGTCGTTTTTCTCAATTTTACAAACAAAAACATAAGGACATTTTCAATGAACATTAATAAAATTATAAAGGGGGAGGAGGGATAAGTATAAAGAATATCACAAGAAATCCACCATGGGCACATCCTCTTGTTCTTACATTATATATCTGTATCTGAACTGGAAATGATACAAACAAACCAAAGTACCTCGAGTGCGGAGGTCAGATAGGAGGCAGGTGACATATTAGGACACTGTGAGGGTCATCACTGGTGGAATCATGGAAACACTGGGAGAATGTTCTAAAGATCCGACAAGGGAAGTGGAGACACTGGATCCAAAGAACACAGCAAATATTCCAAATAAGGTAGAATTTATCCATAGACATGGGGGTAGATCTGAATGGGCCGTGGGCTAGTGAGAGACCTTAATGCCCCCTGCACGTATTGTCCAAGCTCTGGATGTTTAGAACGTTTCTGTTTTGGGCTCTATGGAAAACCTCGAAACACCAGGACGAGGGAGAAATGGAACAGTGAGGGGGCTCTTAGTTTATTGGGGGAGAAGGGCCGATTATTATTTCAATAGAAATCTGAGATCTGAAAACCTACTTATGTTGTTGGCATTTAAATCAGCACCTTCTGTGCAATAAATCGGTGACCCCTGACTCTCCATGTTATCTACTAAGCAGGAATGTGTGTGTGTGTGTGTGCGTGTGTGGGGTGGTGACCCCTGACTCTCCATGTTATCTACCAAGCAGGAATGTGTGTGTGTGTGTGTGCGTGTGTGTGGGGTGGTGACCCCTGACTCTCCATGTTATCTACCAAGAGGAGTGTGTGTGTGCGCATGCGTGTGTGTGTGTGGGGTGGTGACCCCTGACTCTCCATGTTATCTACCAAGAGGAGTGTGTGTCTGTGTGCGCGTGTGTGTGGGGTGGTGACCCCTGACTCTCCAGGTTATCTACCAAGAGGAGTGTGTGTGTGTGTGTGTGTGTATGTGTGCGTGTGTGTGGGGTGGTGACCCCTGACTCTCCATGTTATCTACCAAGAGGAGTGTGTGTCTGTGTGCGCGTGTGTGTGGGGTGGTGACCCCTGACTCTCCAGGTTATCTACTAAGCAGGAATGTGTGTGGGGTGGTGACCCCTGACTCTCCATGTTATCTACCAAGAGGAGTGTGTGTGTGTGTATGTGTGCGTGTGGGGTGGTGACCCCTGACTCTCCATGTTATCTACCAAGAGGAGTGTGTGTGTGTGTGTGTGTGTGTGCGTGTGTGTGTGTGGGGTGGTGACCCCTGACTCTCCATGTTATCTACCAAGCAGGAATGTGTGTGTGTGAGAGAGTGTGTGGGGTGGTGACCCCTGACTCTCCATGTTATCTACCAAGCAGGAATGTGTGTGTGTGAGAGAGTGTGTGTGGTGGTGACCCCTGACTCTCCATGTTATCTACCAAGAGGAGTGTGTGTGCATGCGTGCGTGTGTGTGTGTGGGGTGACCCCAGACTCTCCATGTTATCTACCAAGAGGAGTGTGTGTGTGCGCGTGTGTGAGAGTGTCTGTGGTGGTGACCCCTGACTCTCCATGTTATCTACCAAGAGGAGTGTGTGTGTGTGTGCGTGTGCGTGTGCGTGGGGTGGTGACCCCTGACTCTCCATGTTATCTACCAAAAGGAGTGTGTGTGTATGCGTGCGTGTGTGCGTGTGTGTGTGGGGGGGGGGGTGACCCCAGACTCTCCATGTTATCTACCAAGAGGAGTGTGTGTGTGCGCGTGTGTGAGAGTGTCTGTGGTGGTGACCCCTGACTCTCCATGTTATCTACCAAGAGGAGTGTGTGTGTGTGTATGTGTGCGTGTGTGTGGGGTGGTGACCCCTGACTCTCCATGTTATCTACCAAGAGGAGTGTGTGTGTGTGTGTGTGCGTGTGTGTGGGGTGGTGACCCCTGACTCTCCATGTTATCTACCAAAAGGAGTGTGTGTGTGCGCATGCGTGTGTGTGTGTGTGGGGGGGGGGGTGACCCCAGACTCTCCATGTTATCTACCAAGAGGAGTGTGTGTGTGCGCGTGTGTGAGAGTGTCTGTGGTGGTGACCCCTGACTCTCCATGTTATCTACCAAGCAGGAGTATGTTTGTGTGTGCGTGCGCGGGTGTGTGTGTGGGTGGGGGGGGGTGACCCCTGACTCTCCAGGTTATCTCTCAAGTGGAGTGTGTGTGTGTGTGTGGGGGGGGGGGGTAATACATATTCATATCCTCCTTACAAACAAAGAAAACTGTAGAACCTACTGAATGGTGGGAGGGCCCCAGTGCAAGCTACCCCCCCCCAACTCC
The DNA here is from genome assembly GCA_027410445.1 of Discoglossus pictus. NCBI lineage: Eukaryota > Metazoa > Chordata > Amphibia > Anura > Alytidae > Discoglossus > Discoglossus pictus. Next base: position 119,916,232 of record CM050173.1, read on the forward strand.
CCTTCACTCCAGTTAGTAGAGGCTCCTACCCTGTATATCTCACATATTATAGTTGTCGTAATTGCGAGTTGTTGTCACGCAATGTTAAAAATTACGGGTTGCGCATGTGCAATGGGCGCCAAAGGTGATCATTGTAAAATACGAAAGTTGCCAAGGCCTGCAATGACTGGCGAAGCCGCTTATTGATGGGCTAGCGATGAGCGCCTTCAGCCCAGAAAGTAGATAGGAGAGGCTCGCAATGAGCGCCAAAAGGCACTCAGCGCGGGGCTCACGATGAGTGTCGAAATGCAGACAGCATTGCCAGGCTTACAAGTTTATTGCCGTCATTTTTGACACAGTGCTATTGGAGGCTGGTGTTTTGGTGACATTTTCATTGTATTATTATTGTTTATTTGTTTATTTATTTGCAGAACAATCTCAAGACATTGCAAATCAGGGCCCTGTGTTCGATCTTAGACGTACAGAGAGCGTTCCCCAAACACCGACACAAGACTGAATACGTGTTTAGTGAGGTTTTGAAGGTTTTGAGCAGGAGTGTAGTGGAGCGAGGCAAGGAGTTCCAAAGAATAGGGGCAGCATAAGAAAAGTCCTGAAGGAGAGAGTGAGAGGAGGTGATAAGAGCGGAGGAAAGAAGAAGGTCATTAGCAGAGTGAAGATGGCGGTTAGGGGAGTATATAGAGATATAAGGGGGTGTATTATTGCAGAGGGCGTTATACATTAGGGTCATCATTGTCTTCTAGTAGCGACAGGAAGCCATTGGGGTGACAGAGAGGACATGGAGTGATGAGTGTGGTAGAGGAGTCTCCTGGAGGTGTAGACGGTCAGGCTTTTTTTCCTTCTTAAGATATTAGGATCCCATAAGATAATTCATTTATATTTATAGTATGCTCTAATGAAGAACTACACTTGATACGGAGCTACACTATTATTATATGTAATATACAATATGTATTGTCATCTATGGCTAGCTTGTCGTGGTGAAGGGACTCGTGTACCTCTTGAAGCTGTGAGCTACACCATGTAGGGTCACCCAAGATTGGCAGAGAAGTCAGATAAATCACAGTCCACTGGAGAAGGAACTGGCAACCCACTTCAGTATCTTTGCCAATAGAGAAGAGTGTGCCTGGTGTCCTGAGGTCCATAGGGCCACGGAGAGTTAGAAACGACTAAACATGATTATTTTCTATAATATACAATTATGCTATAATGGGTGCTGCCATTGCTTGTTCTAGCAACCTAGGGCCATATTAAATTCCAAGACCGTAGTGGCATCGGCACACCCGCAAAGCCTGTGGGCCTTAAAATCGGCAACGTTAAAAATGACAAGACCATGATGTGGTATATAGAAGTACAATAAGCGCCTATACATGAGAGTAGTTAATGCCATTTTCTGATAGGACTAGCCCTTTAATACACTAGCCCTTTAATACACAATGCGATAGAATGGAATGGGGCTCACGTGAATATATTCTGACCTGGGCTTCGGTATCCTCCATTGAGCCTCTACATTATCTTTAATTACTGATAATCTCTTGATTAATATGGGAAGACTGGAAATAGTCCTCTACTTTGGTGGATCCCACAATAACTGCGTTTCCGTTAAGGACCAATCAAAACAACCCTACAGCACACGACAATAAACATGGAGGTAACGTAAACAAGAGATACTTACAGTCTTGCCATCTTCACCAGGGTCGCCCTAATAATGACAGAAGAGGAGAAGAAGGTGTCAGAAGGATCAATATGGCGTCCACATTTACTGCTTAGCCAGAAGGATCAATATGGCGTCCACATTTACTGCTTAACCAGAAGGATCAATATGGCGTCCACATTTACTGCTTAACCAGAAGGATCAATATGGCGTCCACATTTACTGCTTAACCAGAAGGATCAATATGGCGTCCACATTTACTGCTTAACCAGAAGGATCAATATGGCGTCCACATTTACTGCTTAACCAGAAGGATCAATATGGCGTCCACATTTACTGCTTAGCCAGAAGGATCAATATGGCGTCCACATTTACTGCTTAGCCAGAAGGATCAATATGGCGTCCACATTTACTGCTTAACCAGAAGGATCAATATGGCGTCCACATTTACTGCTTAGCCAGAAGGATCAATATGGCATCCACATTTACTGCTTAACCAGAAGGATCAATATGGCGTCCACATTTACTGCTTAACCAGAAGGATCAATATGTCGTCCACATTTACTGCTTAGCCAGAAGGATCAATATGGCGTCCACATTTACTGCTTAGCCGTGAATTTCATTGTAATGGATCAGTGTTTTGTGAATTCAATTTTTTTTTTTTACTGATTGTCATCTAGGTGTTTTTTTCATTTTTTTGACCCACACGTTGCACCGATCACTTACTGGCTCTCCGTCTTTTCCTGGCGGACCTCGGGGCCCTGGGGGCCCTTGTGGTCCAGCAGCTTGTTGCACGGTAGTCCCATCACTTTTCTGCAACACCGATGGGCCTGATGGGCCTGGGGGTCCTTGGATGCCCGCCTCGCCTTTCTGCCCTTTGGGTCCAGGATATCCAAAGCCAGCGCTTCCCTAAAAGAGACCCCAAGTCTGGTTACATGAGTCCAGTTAGATGTGCAAAGCATGAATACAACTCAAGACTACACACTCACCTTCATGCCAGTGTCTCCTGCATCACCCTATAATATAGGAAAAAGAGAATTACTTTAAACTCACTTTTGTAGCAAAAAGCAGAAGATAAGTGAAGTGAAGACGCCACAAACATCTAGTCAGCAATATAAGAAGACTGGACCATCTTCCTTCCTGTACCACGCTGTTCTCCATCTTTTCCATCTTACCTTATCTCCTTTGCTGCCCACGGCTGAGCTCACACTTGTACTGCCCTCTCCTTTTGGACCGGTCAGCCCTCGCTCGCCTTTCTCCCCTCGATCCCCTTTCTCTCCTTTACTTCCCTGCTGACCTGTAATGGAAGATCTCACAATGAGCCCCAAGACCCCCAGTGACAAAATATTCAAAGCTTCATTGGATTTTATTGCTTCAAAAATAACGAATTAAATAAAAAAAAAAAGGAACCATCTTGTATGATGACGTCAGCTCTAAGGAACCAATCAAAGATCTGCTATTAAAAGATGGAAACAATAGAAAGGAAAATCCTCAAATCCAAACTTAATATTTATTACAACTTGGCCCAGAATTTAAGGTCAGATTTACCAGATGGAGAGATTTGGAAAATTATTCACTTTTAAAAAAAGAAATACATAATGTGGCTGCCTCACACAATGATACAAAATGGCAGTATTAGCTAATTTACCACTAACTCACTCAAACTGTAGAATAGATTGGAATATAAATACCAACTAACAACCCCAGAATCACCAGCGACTCCTATCAGTCACCAGCGACTCCTACCAGTCACCAACGACGCCTATCAATGACCAATGACTCCTACCAGTCACCAACGACGCCTATCAATGACCAATGACTCCTACCAGTCACCAACGACTCCTATCAATGACCAATGACTCCTACCAGTCACCAACGACGCCTATCAATGACCAATGACTCCTACCAGTCACCAATGACTCCTACCAGTCACCAACGACTCCTACCAGTCACCAACGACTCCTACCAGTCACCAACGACTCCTACCAGTCACCAACGACTCCTACCAGTCACCAACGACTCCTACCAGTCACCAACGACTCCTACCAGTCACCAACGACGCCTACCAGTCACCAACGACGCCTATCAATGACCAACGACTCCTGTCAGTCACCAGTGACGCCTTTCAATGACCAACGATTTCTGTCAGTCACCAGTGATGCCTATCAATGACCAATGACTCCTACCAGTCACCAACGACGCCTATCAATGACCAACGACTCCTACCAGTCACCAGTGACGCCTATCAATGACCAACGATTTCTGTCAGTCACCAGTGATGCCTATCAATGACCAATGAGTCCTATCAGTCACCAGTGACGCCTATCAATGACCAACGACTCCTATCAGTCACCAGTGACGCCTATCAATGACCAACGATTTCTGTCAGTCACCAGTGACGCCTATCAATGACCAGTGAAGCCTATCAATGACCAATGCCTCCAATCAGTGACCATCGTCTCCAATCAGTGGCCAATGCATCCAATCAGTGGCTCCTATTATATATATATAAACACGATTTTCTGCTAGGTCAAAATATGGACTAAATTGGCTTCACATTTTATCAGAAATGGAAAAGTGATTTCAGTTGGAAATGTAAAAGAAAAACTTAAAATGAATAAAGAGGTTTTTATTCATACCAACAATTAAGCATTTAATTAACTCACTACCAGACCAGAACATAACGAGTCCACTTAACGACATTGAGAAAAAATGCTTAGAAAATGCAAAAGGGAGAAATAAGTAAAATATATAATTTAGGAAACAATCTAGATGAAAACTCCTTCCATAAATTACAAAAAGATGGAAAATGGTAATAATGATAATCGGACATTAATATAAATAATGGAGATTAGGGTAAAAACCCAGCTTTTCAAAGCAATAGTTGTGGAAATTACACTTTGCTAGAACCGAGTGACTCAATGTTTATGGGACCAACAAAATGACTAAAATATTCAAACATCATCAGATTGTTGATTTATACAATGTGGACGAGACATTTTTGGTGAGTTTATCCAATACTTAGGAAAATATTGCATAAAATAGAATTAATGATATGTACAGTAGACACGTAATGTGTTTACTAGGAATGTTCTTCAGAGAATTAGAATTAGCAACAATATTTAGTGTAAAATTCCATATTGCAACTAGATGGAAAAAACTAGAACTCTCCTGGTGCATCATCACAGAGATAATAGATGAAGTGGCTACTTGAAAAGACCAACAACATACAATCAGAAAAAAAGGTTACTACATTTTGACAAGAAATGGCCTCTTGGATCAATAGAGTTAAACATAGAACAAAAGAGGATATTCGTATATAAGATGGACATTTTAGTTTATGTTCAGTTGCTTTAATAAAGATAAATAAAAAAAGGATGTGGAGGGTATAAAAGATAAGAGGAAATAATGCAAACCGTGAATGATATACATTTGTTTTGATTTTATACAAGTTATTTATTATGTGTATAATGTTATGTCCTTCCAATAAAAATATATATTTATAAAAGGTCCAACCTGTTAATATTTGGCCAGTCTGGACGGTCTCTGAGGTCATCTGTGTTTCTATAGACGGTTTCTGTATGGGAGGGACGGTGATTGGCGCTTGCTCTCTGAGGCGCACAGGAGGAGGAGTCACTTGATTCTATAATAAGAGGATACACAAAGGTCATCATAAAAGAGGAAACACCCACCTATAGTAACAGAGTCAATATGGGAAGAAGGACACGAGGAGGAGCTGTCTGATATGTACGTATGGTTACAGGGGCAATATGGGACGTAGACCTTGTAGAAGGAGTCACACAATACTGTAGTGAGAGGATGCAGAAGACATCATGGTACTAATATATATGAGGAGGTGTCTGATATGTATGTGTGGTAACAGGGGCAATCTGGGATATAGACCTTGTAGAAGGAGTCGCATAATACTGTAGTGAGAGGATGCAGAAGACATCATGGTACTAATATATATGAGGAGGTGTCTGATATGTACGTGTGGTTACAGGGGCAATATGGGACGTAGACCTTGTAGAAGGAGTCACACAATACTGTAGTGAGAGGATGCAGAAGACATCATGGTACTAATATATATGAGGAGGTGTCTGATATGTATGTGTGGTAACAGGGGCAATCTGGGATATAGACCTTGTAGAAGGAGTCGCATAATACTGTAGTGAGAGGATGCAGAAGACATCATGGTACTAATATATATGAGGAGGTGTCTGATATGTACGTGTGGTAACAGGGGCAATATGGGACGTAGACCTTGTAGAAGGAGTCACATAATACTGTAGTGAGAGGATGCAGAAGACATCATGGTACTAATATATATGAGGAGGTGTCTGATATGTACGTGTGGTTACAGGGGCAATATGGGACGTAGACCTTGTAGAAGGAGTCACACAATACTGTAGTGAGAGGATGCAGAAGACATCATGGTACTAATATATATGAGGAGGTGTCTGATATGTACGTGTGGTTACAGGGGCAATATGGGATGTAGACCTTGTTGAAAGAGTCCCATAATACTGTAGTGAGAGGATGCAGAAGACATCATGGTACTAATACATATGAGGAGGTGTCTGATATGTACGTGTGGTTACAGGGGCAATATGGGACGTAGACCTTGTAGAAGGAGTCACACAATACTGTAGTGAGAGGATGCAGAAGACATCATGGTACTAATATATATGAGGAGGTGTCTGATATGTACGTGTGGTAACAGGGGCAATATGGGACGTAGACCTTGTAGAAGGAGTCGCATAATACTGTAGTGAGAGGATGCAGAAGACATCATGGTACTAATACACATGAGGAGGTGTCTGATATGTACGTGTGGTTACAGGGGCAATATGGGACGTAGACCTTGTAGAAGGAGTCACACAATACTGTAGTGAGAGGATGCAGAAGACATCATGGTACTAATATATATGAGGAGGTGTCTGATATGTATGTGTGGTAACAGGGGCAATATGGGATGTAGACCTTGTAGAAGGAGTCGCATAATACTGTAGTGAGAGGATGCAGAAGACATCATGGTACTAATATATATGAGGAGGTGTCTGATATGTACGTGTGGTTACAGGGGCAATATGGGACGTAGACCTTGTAGAAGAAGTCACACAATACTGTAGTGAGAGGATGCAGAAAACATCATGGTACTAATATATATGAGGAGGTGTCTGATATGTACGTGTGGTTACAGGGGCAATATGGGACGTAGACCTTGTAGAAGGAGTCGCATAATACTGTAGTGAGAGGATGCAGAAGACATCATGGTACTAATATATATGAGGAGGTGTCTGATATGTAGGTGTGGTTACAGGGGCAATATGGGACGTAGACCTTGTAGAAGGAGTCACATAATACTGTAGTGAGAGGATGCAGAAAACATCATGGTACTAATATATATGAGGAGGTGTCTGATATGTACGTGTGGTAATAGGGGCAATATGGGACGTAGACCTTGTTGAAGGAGTCACACAATACTGTAGTGAGAGGATGCAGAAGACATCATGGAACAAAGACAAGAAGGAGGAATATTGTTGATATTCTAAGCTCAAAACAGGGCCATCCACTTTTTGCAGTTTGTTAAAATGTATATTTTTCCTTGTTCATTTCCTCTGTATAGCGCTACAGAATATGTTGGCGCGTTACAAATAAAAGTAATAATAATAATAATAATAATAATATACATATCAAACAACTGTTCCTTGTATTTGTTATGTATATAATGTTACAGGGTCAATATTGGATCAAGGACCCTAAAGGAAGAGTCACCTAATAAGTAAGGGGAGCTGTACGATATGTACATATAGTGATAGGGGCAATACGGGATGCACATATAGTGATAGGGGCAATACAGGATGCACATATATAGTGATAGGGGAAATATGGGATTCACATATATAGCGATAGGGGAAATACGGGATGTACATATATAGTGAAAGGGGCAATACGGGATGCACATATAGTGATAGGGGCAATACGGGATGCACATATATAGTGATAGGGGAAATATGGGATGTACATATAGTGATAGGGACAAAATGAGATGTAGAACCCTAGGGGAGGAATCACCTAATACTGTGGTACACATGTCATTATGTAACAAAGATACAAAAGGAGATGTCTGGTAAGTGCTCCTAGACAGTATAGTTGGGAGGCAGGCGAGTATGGGGCGTTGGGAGGCAGGCGAGTATGGGGCGTTGGGAGGCAGGCGAGTATGGGGCGTTGGGAGGCACGCGAGTATGGGGCGTTGGGAGGCACGCGAGTATGGGGCGTTGGGAGGCACGCGAGTATGGGGCGTTGGGAGGCACGCGAGTATGGGGCGTTGGGAGGAACGCGAGTATGGGGCGTTGGGAGGCACGCGAGTATGGGGCGTTGGGAGGCACGCGAGTATGGGGCGTTGGGAGGCACGCGAGGATCCGTTACACATGTACTGTGGGAACTGGTATAGTTACTGGGTGAGTATGGGACGTTGGGAGACACGTGAGGATCCGTTACACATGTACTGTGGGAACTGCTATAGTTACTGGGTAAATATGGGACGTTGGGAGACACATGAGGATCCGTTACACATGTACTGTAGGAACTGGTATAGTTACTGGGTGAGTATGGGGCATTGGGAGACAAGTGAGTATGGGGCGTTGGGAGACACGTGAGGATCTGTTACATATGTACTGTGGGAGCTGGTATAGTTAATGGGTGAGTATGGGACGTTGGGAGACACGTGAGGATCTGTTACATATGTACTGTGGGAGCTGGTATAGTTAATGGGTGAGTATGGGGCGTTGGGAGACACGTGAGGATCTGTTACACATGTACCGTGGGAACTGGTATAGTTACTGGGTGAGTATGGGACGTTGGGAGACACGTGAGGATCTGTTACACATGTACTGTGGGAACTGGTATAGTTACTGGGTGAGTATGGGACGTTGGGAGACACGTGAGGATCCGTTACACATGTACTGTGGGAACTGGTATAGTTACTGGGTGAGTATGGGACGTTGGGAGACACGTGAGGATCCGTTACACATGTACTGTGGGAACTGGTATAGTTACTGGGTGAGTATGGGGAATTGGGAGACAAGTGAGTATGGGGCGTTGGGAGACACGTGAGGATCTGTTACATATGTACTGTGGGAGCTGGTATAGTTAATGGGTGAGTATGGGACGTTGGGAGACACGTGAGGATCTGTTACATATGTACTGTGGGAGCTGGTATAGTTAATGGGTGAGTATGGGGCGTTGGGCGACACGTGAGGATCTGTTACACATGTACTGTGGGAACTGGTATAGTTACTGGGTGAGTATGGGACGTTGGGAGACACGTGAGGATCTGTTACACATGTACTGTGGGAGCTGGTATAGTTACTGGGTGAGTATGGGGCATTCGGAGACACGTGAGGATCGCTGGTATAGTTACTGGGTGAGTATGGGGCGTTGGGAGACACGTGAGGATCCGTTACACATGTACTGTGGGAACTGGTATAGTTACTGGGTGAGTATGGGACGTTGGGAGACACGTGAGGATCTGTTACACATGTACTGTGGGAACTGGTATAGTTAATGGGTGAGTATGGGACGTTGGGAGACACGCGAGGATCTGTTACACATGTACTGTGGGAACTGGTATAGTTACTGGGTGAGTATGGGACATTGTGAGACATGTGAGGATCTGTTACACATGTACTGTGGGAGCTGGTATAGTTACTGGGTGAGTATGGGACATTGGGAGACACGTTGGGAGACACGTGAGTATGGGGCATTGGGAGACACGCGAGGATCTGTTACATATGTACTGTGGGAGCTGGTATAGTTACTGGGTGAGTATGGGACGTTGGGAGACACGTGAGGATCTGTTACACATGTACTGTGGGAGCTGGTATAGTTACTGGGTGAGTATGGGGCATTCGGAGACACGTGAGGATCGCTGGTATAGTTACTGTGTGAGTATGGGGCGTTGGGAGACACGTGAGGATCCGTTACACATGTACTGTGGGAACTGGTATAGTTACTGGGTGAGTATGGGACGTTGGGAGACACGTGAGGATCTGTTACACATGTACTGTGGGAACTGGTATAGTTAATGGGTGAGTATGGGACGTTGGGAGACACATGAGGATCTGTTACACATGTACTGTGGGAACTGGTATAGTTACTGGGTGAGTATGGGGCGTTGGGAGACACGTGAGGATCTGTTACACATGTACTGTGGGAACTGGTATAGTTACTGGGTGAGTATGGGACGTTGGGAGACACATGAGGATCTGTTACACATGTACTGTGGGAACTGGTATAGTTACTGGGTGAGTATGGGACATTGTGAGACATGTGAGGATCTGTTACACATGTACTGTGGGAGCTGGTATAGTTACTGGGTGAGTATGGGACATTGGGAGACACGTTGGGAGACAAGTGAGTATGGGGCATTGGGAGACACGCGAGGATCTGTTACATATGTACTGTGGGAGCTGGTATAGTTACTGGGTGAGTATGGGGCGTTGGGAGACACGTGAGGATCTGTTACACATGTATTGTGGGAACTGGTATAGTTACTGGGTGAGTATGTGGCGTTGGGAGACATGTGAGGATCTGTTACACATGTACAGTGGGGACTGGTATAGTTACTCGGTGAGTATGGGACGTTTGGAGACACGTGAGGATCGGTTACACATGTACTGTGGGAACTGGTATAGTTACTGGGTAAATATGGGGCATTGGGAGACAAGTGAGTATGGGGCGTTGGGAGACACGTGAGGATCTGTTACATATGTACTGTGGGATCTGGTATAGTTAATGGGTGAGTATGGGACGTTGGGAGACACGTGAGGATCTGTTACATATGTACTGTGGGAACTGGTATAGTTAATGGGTGAGTATGGGGCGTTGGGAGACACGTGAGGATCTGTTACACATGTACTGTGGGAACTGGTATAGTTACTGGGTGAGTATGGGACGTTGGGAGACACGTGAGGATCTGTTACATATGTACTGTGGGAGCTGGTATAGTTAATGGGTAAGTATGGGGCGTTGGGAGACACGTGAGGATCTGTTACACATGTACTGTGAGAACTGGTATAGTTACTGGGTGAGTATGGGACGTTGGGAGACACGTGAGGATCTGTTACATATGTACTGTGGGATCTGGTATAGTTACTGGGTGAGTATGGGACGTTGGGAGACACGAGAGGATCCGTTACACATGTACTGTGGGAACTGGTATAGTTACTGGGTGAGTATGGGACGTTGGGAGACACGTGAGGATCCGTTACACATGTACTGTGGGAACTGGTATAGTTACTGGGTGAGTATGGGGAATTGGGAGACAAGTGAGTATGGGGCGTTGGGAGACACGTGAGGATCTGTTACATATGTACTGTGGGAGCTGGTATAGTTAATGGGTGAGTATGGGACGTTGGGAGACACGTGAGGATCTGTTACATATGTACTGTGGGAGCTGGTATAGTTAATGGGTGAGTATGGGGCGTTGGGCGACACGTGAGGATCTGTTACACATGTACTGTGGGAACTGGTATAGTTACTGGGTGAGTATGGGACGTTGGGAGACACGTGAGGATCTGTTACACATGTACTGTGGGAGCTGGTATAGTTACTGGGTGAGTATGGGGCATTCGGAGACACGTGAGGATCGCTGGTATAGTTACTGGGTGAGTATGGGGCGTTGGGAGACACGTGAGGATCCGTTACACATGTACTGTGGGAACTGGTATAGTTACTGGGTGAGTATGGGACGTTGGGAGACACGTGAGGATCTGTTACACATGTACTGTGGGAACTGGTATAGTTAATGGGTGAGTATGGGACGTTGGGAGACACGTGAGGATCTGTTACACATGTACTGTGGGAACTGGTATAGTTACTGGGTGAGTATGGGACATTGTGAGACATGTGAGGATCTGTTACACATGTACTGTGGGAGCTGGTATAGTTACTGGGTGAGTATGGGACATTGGGAGACACGTTGGGAGACACGTGAGTATGGGGCATTGGGAGACACGCGAGGATCTGTTACATATGTACTGTGGGAGCTGGTATAGTTACTGGGTGAGTATGGGACGTTGGGAGACACGTGAGGATCTGTTACACATGTACTGTGGGAGCTGGTATAGTTACTGGGTGAGTATGGGGCATTCGGAGACACGTGAGGATCGCTGGTATAGTTACTGTGTGAGTATGGGGCGTTGGGAGACACGTGAGGATCCGTTACACATGTACTGTGGGAACTGGTATAGTTACTGGGTGAGTATGGGACGTTGGGAGACACGTGAGGATCTGTTACACATGTACTGTGGGAACTGGTATAGTTAATGGGTGAGTATGGGGACGTTGGGAGACACATGAGGATCTGTTACACATGTAATGTGGGAACTGGTATAGTTACTGGGTGAGTATGGGACATTGTGAGACATGTGAGGATCTGTTACACATGTACTGTGGGAGCTGGTATAGTTACTGGGTGAGTATGGGACATTGGGAGACACGTTGGGAGACAAGTGAGTATGGGGCATTGGGAGACACGCGAGGATCTGTTACATATGTACTGTGGGAGCTGGTATAGTTACTGGGTGAGTATGGGGCGTTGGGAGACACGTGAGGATCTGTTACACATGTATTGTGGGAACTGGTATAGTTACTGGGTGAGTATGTGGCGTTGGGAGACATGTGAGGATCTGTTACACATGTACAGTGGGGACTGGTATAGTTACTGGGTGAGTATGGGACGTTTGGAGACACGTGAGGATCGGTTACACATGTACTGTGGGAACTGGTATAGTTACTGGGTTAATATGGGGCATTGGGAGACAAGTGAGTATGGGGCGTTGGGAGACACGTGAGGATCTGTTACATATGTACTGTGGGATCTGGTATAGTTAATGGGTGAGTATGGGACGTTGGGAGACACGTGAGGATCTGTTACATATGTACTGTGGGAACTGGTATAGTTACTGGGTGAGTATGGGACGTTGGGAGACACGTGAGGATCTGTTACATATGTACTGTGGGAGCTGGTATAGTTAATGGGTGAGTATGGGGCGTTGGGAGACACGTGAGGATCTGTTACACATGTACTGTGAGAACTGGTATAGTTACTGGGTGAGTATGGGACGTTGGGAGACACGTGAGGATCTGTTACACATGTACTGTGGGAGCTGGTATAGTTACTGGGTGAGTATGGGGCATTCGGAGACACGTGAGGATCGCTGGTATAGTTACTGGGTGAGTATGGGGCGTTGGGAGACACGTGAGGATCCGTTACACATGTACTGTGGGAACTGGTATAGTTACTGGGTTAATATGGGGCATTGGGAGACAAGTGAGTATGGGGCGTTGGGAGACACGTGAGGATCTGTTACATATGTACTGTGGGAGCTGGTATAGTTAATGGGTGAGTATGGGACGTTGGGAGACACGTGAGGATCTGTTACATATGTACTGTGGGAACTGGTATAGGTACTGGGTGAGTATGGGACGTTGGGAGACACGTGAGGATCTGTTACATATGTACTGTGGGAACTGGTATAGGTACTGGGTGAGTATGGGACGTTGGGAGACACGTGAGGATCTGTTACATATGTACTGTGGGAGCTGGTATAGTTAATGGGTGAGTATGGGGCGTTGGGAGACACGTGAGTATGAGGCGTTGGGAGACACGTGAGGATCGGTTACATATGTACTGTGGGAACTGGTATAGTTACTGGGTGAGTATGGGACGTTGGGAGACACGTGAGGATCTGTTACACATGTACTGTGGGAACTGGTATAGTTACTGGGTGAGTATGGGACGTTGGGAGACACGTGAGGATCTGTTACACATGTACTGTGAGAACTGGTATAGTTACTGGGTGAGTATGGGACGTTGGGAGACACGTGAGGATCTGTTACACATGTACTGTGAGAACTGGTATAGTTACTGGGTGAGTATGGGACGTTGGGAGACACGTGAGGATCTGTTACACATGTACTGTGGGAACTGGTATAGTTACTGGGTGAGTATGGGATGTTGGGAGACACGTGAGGATCTATTACACATGTACTGTGGGAACTGGTATAGTTACTGGGTGAGTATGGGGCGTTGGGAGACACGTGAGGATCTGATACATATGTACTGTGGGAACTGGTATAGTTACTGGGTGAGTATGGGGCGTTGGGAGACACGTGAGGATCTGTTACACATGTACTGTGGGAACTGGTATAGTTACTGGGTGAGTATGGGTTGTTGGGAGACACGTGAGGATCTGTTACATATGTACTGTGGGAGCTGGTATAGTTACTGGGTGAGTATGGGGCGTTGGGAGACACGTGAGTATGGGGCGTTGGGAGACACGTTGAGAGACATGTGAGTATGGGGCGTTGGGAGACACACGAGGATCTGTTACATATGTACTGTGGGAGCTGGTATAGTTACTGGGTGATTATGGGACGTTGGGGGACATGTTGGGAGACACGTGAGTATGGGGCGTTGGGAGACACGTTGGGAGACATGTGAGTATGGGGCGTTGGGAGACACGCGAGGATCTGTTACATATGTACTGTGGGAGCTGGTATAGTTACTGGGTGAGTATGGGACGTTGGGGGACACGTTGGGAGACACGTGAGTATGGGGCGTTGGGAGACACGTTGGGAGACATGTGAGTATGGGGCGTTGGGAGACATGTGAGTATGGGGCATTGTGAGACACGTTGGGAGACATGTGAGTATGGGGCGTTGGGAGACACGTGAGTATGGGGCGTTGGGAGACACGTTGGGAGACATGTGAGTATGGGGCGTTGGGAGACACGCGAGGATCTGTTACATATGTACTGTGGGAGCTGGTATAGTTACTGGGTGAGTATGGGACGTTGGGAGACACGTTGGGAGACACGTGAGTATGGGGCGTTGGGAGACACGTGAGTATGGGGAGTTGGGAGACACGTGAGTATGGGGCGTTGGGAGACATGTGAGTATGGGGCGTTGGGAGACACGCGAGGATCTGTTACATATGTACTGTGGGAGCTGGTATAGTTACTGGGTGAGTATGGGACGTTGGGGGACACGTTGGGAGACACGTGAGTATGGGGCGTTGGGAGACACGTTGGGAGACATGTGAGTATGGGGCGTTGGGAGACATGTGAGTATGGGGCATTGGGAGACACGTTGGGAGACATGTGAGTATGGGGCGTTGGGAGACACGTGAGTATGGGGCGTTGGGAGACACGTTGGGAGACATGTGAGTATGGGGCGTTGGGAGACACGCGAGGATCTGTTACATATGTACTGTGGGAGCTGGTATAGTTACTGGGTGAGTATGGGACGTTGGGAGACACGTTGGGAGACACGTGAGTATGGGGCGTTGGGAGACACGTGAGTATGGGGAGTTGGGAGACACGTGAGTATGGGGCGTTGGGAGACATGTGAGTATGGGGCGTTGGGAGACACGTTGGGAGACATGTGAGTATGGGGCGTTGGGAGACACGTTGGGAGACATGTGAGTATGGGGCGTTGGGAGACACGTTGGGAGACATGTGAGTATGGGGCGTTGGGAGACACGCGAGGATCTGTTATATATGTACTGTGGGAGCTGGTATAGTTACTGGGTGAGTATGGGACGTTGGGAGACGCGTTGGGAGACACGTGAGTATGGGACGTTGGGAGACGCGTTGGGAGACACGTGAGTATGGGGCGTTGGGAGACGCGTTGGGAGACACGTGAGTATGGGGCGTTGGGAGACGCGTTGGGAGACACGTGAGTATGGGGCGTTGGGAGACACGTGAGTATGGGGCGTTGGGAGACACGTGAGTATGGGGCGTTGGGAGACACGTGAGTATGGGGCGTTGGGAGACACGTGAGTATGGGGCGTTGGGAGACATGTGAGTATGGGGCGTTGGGAGACATGTGAGTATGGGGCGTTGGGAGACATGTGAGTATGGGGCGTTGGGAGACACGTTGGGAGACATGTGAGTATGGGACGTTGGGAGACACGTGAGTATGGGGCATTGGGAGACATGTTGGGAGACATGTGAGTATGGGACGTTGGGAGACACGTTGGGAGACATGTGAGTATGGGGCGTTGGGAGACACGTTGGGAGACATGTGAGTATGGGACGTTGGGAGACACGTTGGGAGACATGTGAGTATGGGGCATTGGGAGACACGTGAGGATCCGTTACACATCTACTGTGGGAATTCTCCGATACATAAACTGTGAGTAACCTCGGAGTCTCTCCAGGACGCACCTTACCTGCTCGGTTTTACCAGTTTCTGGACATATCTTACATCTTAAAGGACCATTAAAGTTTGGGGAAAGTTTCACATTTTTGTGAAGTATGTAACAAACTAACAAGATGTAGAATATGAGCATAAAATACGTTTTGAAGGAAATCTTAAGTGTAATTGACAGTGTTTGGGTAATGGCGGATTCCATCTTGGACAAATAGTATTTCTCTAGCTTAAGGAGGAAGGACTTCCAAAAGGCAGTCTTAAGAGAAGCTTTGGTTCCTCCCAGGTTTCTAATCTGTTAAGAATAAGAGACTTGCTTGTTGTGTCTTACCATCACCTCCTTTTCTTCAATGCCGCTGCCAAAGTCTCCAGAGATCTGCATGAGGAGAGTTATGAAGGTTTAGTCCTGTTATATGGCCGCCCCTCACCCACATTCCTACGGGATCCGGGGGATCTTAAGCTTCTTGATTACTGAACTTATTTAATACTCTAAACTCACCCCGTCAGAGTCATCTCCTTCCTCCTCACACTGATGCTCCGCGGCTCTGGGATTACTTACGAGTCTCAGCTCTGCGATTATACCCTAAACAAAAGGAAAATGGAGAGACGCAAAAGAAATGGTTATAGAAGAGTGGGATGGGGCAAATGATTACCACACATTGATGATGGCGGCGATGGATCAGAACGCAAGCAGTGACATCATGAACCTTCTTGGAAAATGATGTCAGCATTGGGATGGAGGCCAATATGGAATCCATGATGTCACATGTCCTACACGCACATATATACCTACACACATATGTATTCATATATAGTTCCATACATCACATGGATTACTAGCGGTGCAGTTACCATATGTAACCACCAGAGGGACCCCTTGTTTCATCACAATAGCCCCCCACTTACTGACCAGGTGGTCATGGAGAACTTTCTCACACACATTTTTATGCATATTTTTAAGATGTCTCATATTCCAAGTGTATTTTCGTATTTAACACCTTTCTGCCCGCACTCTGCAGCTGCTGTGGGCAGCCACAAGGGGGATACGGGGTCTTACACAGAGCCGGTATAAGGGGTTTCCAAATAGGACATGGATTATAGGTCTTGTGCTTTCTGATTATCTGAGTTAGAGACATGAAAACTAAACTAATATAATGGTAATCAGGTATCCGGCTTTATATCCCACACTAAATATTAACCCTTGTAACCAGGCGTCACACAGGTTTACCCAGAGGTTAGTCTTAAGCCCAGATTGGCGCCGCCATCACGAGGTGGAATCTCAAGGTGTTGGAGGATAGCAATATGGTATCATTTAAATTAAGTATTAACAACCATTTTATAAAACTGAAGGTTTACTAAAACCCGTTTTTCCTACAGTAAACTTACATTGATGCATTATTTTGTCAGTGAGCCTTTCTGATCCACTCACTAAGGACACTGTGTATCTCTTGCTAATGGCAGATCATTGCTGATTACGCTCTAGTGCTCTGAATCTATTGTCTGCAGTGCAAGCCTTGAGCAAAACAGAAGACTGGGCATGCTCAGATCCCAAGGAGCAGCTATGGCCGGTTACCTAATAACCATACCTTCTCCATCTTGTCCAAGCTCCTCCATCTCCAACAATGGGCTAGATGTACTGAGATAGATATTAGTAACTAATATCGGATTGGAGATCGTTTCCAAGATCTCACCAAGTTGTCTCCATGTGTCTTCCCATGGGCTATCTAGCCCTTACAGGACAGAAGACGGAGGAGCATTCCTAAATCCCTCAAACTTGAGATATGTTATGGAGCCTTGGCCAACGCTTACACGTCTTACGCTCCTGATTATCATTCTGCAGGTGGTCTACAAGAAATACCACTCTAATGTACTTGTAATTCAAATATTTATTTCCAGTTAATCTTGATATCGTCTCCCGGATTATTTCCATTTCCTTCAGTGGATCAGATCCGCCCTAAAAAGTCTTAGGATCCTGACCCCGCATCTTGGTCTGGACTTGTTGCTGCCTCAGCTGTTTAACGTCCCACTAATTATAAATCAGTTTCCCTTTGTCTGAGTCCTCTCCGTATACAGAGAAGAAAGAACGGCCGCTTTGTTCAGAGGGGATTCCAGAGACATGACACAGAGTCCCCTCACCCGCACCCCCAGGGGGCCCGGGAAACAATAAGAAAAGCACATCCAAAGAGAGGAACCCAAGGAGGCTCAAGACATGGAGGAGACAACTACGACTGAGATAAAGAGACGAGAGAGGGGGAGAGGGGGAGAAAGAGACGAGAGAGGGGGAGAAAGAGACGAGAGAGGGGGAGAAAGAGACGAGAGAGGGGGAGAGGGGGAGAAAGAGGAGACGAGAGAGGGGGGAGAAAGAGGAGACGAGAGAGGGGGAGAAAGAGGAGACGAGAGAGGGGGAGAAAGAGGAGACGAGAGAGGGGGAGAAAGAGGAGACGAGAGAGGGGGAGAAGGAGACGAGAGAGGGGGAGAAGGAGACGAGAGAGGGGGAGAAGGAGACAAGAGAGGGGGAGAAGGAGACGAGAGAGGGGGAGAAAGAGGAGACAAGAGAGGGGGAGAAGGAGACGAGAGAGGGGGAGAAGGAGACGAGAGAGGGGGGAGAAGGAGACGAGAGAGGGGGAGAAGGAGACGAGAGAGGGGGAGAAGGAGACGAGAGAGGGGGAGAAGGAGACGAGAGAGGGGGAGAAGAAGACGAGAGAGGGGGAGAAGGAGACGAGAGAGGGGGAGAAGGAGACGAGAGAGGGGGAGAAAGAGACGAGAGAGGGGGAGAAAGAGACGAGAGAGGGGGAGAAGGAGACGAGAGAGGGGGAGAAGGAGACAAGAGAGGGGGAGAAGGAGACGAGAGAGGGGGAAAAAGAGACGAGAGAGGGGGAGAAAGACGAGAGAGAGGGGGAGAAAGAGACGAGAGAGAGGGGGAGAAAGAGACGAGAGAGAGGGGGAGAAAGAGACGAGAGAGAGGGGGAGAAAGAGACAGAGAGGGGGAGAAAGAGACGAGAGTAGGGGGGAGAAAGACTGAGAGAGGGGGGAGAAAGAGACGAGAGAGAGGGGAGAAAGACGAGAGAGGGGGAGAAAGAGACAAGAGAGAGGGGGAGAAAGAGACGAGAGAGGGGGAGAAAGAGACGAGAGAGGGGGAGAAAGAGACGAGAGAGGGGGAGAAAGAGACGAGAGAGGGGGGAGAAAGAGACGAGAGAGGGGGAGAAAGACGAGAGAGGGGGAGAAAGACGAGAGAGGGGGAGAAAGACGAGAGAGGGGGAGAAAGAGACGAGAGAGGGGGAGAAAGAGACGAGAGAGGGGGAGAAAGAGACGAGAGAGGGGGAGAAAGAGACGAGAGAGGGGGAGAAAGAGACGAGAGAGGGGTGAGAGACGAGAGAGGGGTGAGAGAGACGAGAGAGGGGTGAGAGAGACGAGAGGGGGGGGAGAAAGAGACGAGAGAGGGGGAGAAAGAGACGAGAGAGGGGGAGAAAGAGACGAGAGAGGGGGAGAAAGACGAGAGAGGGGGAGAAAGACGAGAGAGGGGGAGAAAGAGACGAGAGAGGGGGAGCGAGAGAAAGAGACGAGAGAGAGGGAGAGAGAGAAAGAGACGAGAGAGAGAAAGAAAGAGACGAGAGAGGGGGAGCGGGAGAAAGAGAGGGGGAGCGGGAGAAAGAGAGGGGGAGCGGGAGAAAGAGAGGGGGAGCGGGAGAAAGAGAGGGGGAGCGGGAGAAAGAGAGGGGGAGCGGGAGAAAGAGGGGGGGAGCGGGAGAAAGAGAGGGGGAGCGGGAGAAAGAGAGGGGGAGCGAGAGAAAGAGAGGGGGAGCGAGAGAAAGAGAGGGGGAGCGAGAGAAAGAGACGAGAGAGAGGGGGAGCGAGAGAAAGAGACGAGAGAGAGGGAGCGAGAGAAAAAGAGACGAGAGAGAGGGGAGAGCGGGAGAAAGAGACGAGAGAGAGGGGAGAGCGGGAGAAAGAGACGAGAGAGGGGAGAGCGGGAGAAGGAGACGAGAGAGGGGGGGAGCGGGAGAAGGAGACGAGAGAGGGAGAGCGGGAGAAGGAGACGAGAGAGGGGGAGCGGGAGAAGGAGACGAGAGTGGGGGAGCGGGAGAAGGAGACGAGAGAGAGGAAGCGGGAGAAAGAGGCGAGAGAGAGCGAGCGGGAGAAAGAGACGAGAGAGGGGGAGCGGGAGAAAGAGACGAGAGAGGGGGAGCGGGAGAAAGACGAGAGAGGGGGAGAAAGAGAAAGAGACGAGAGAGGGGAGAGCGGGAGAAGGAGACGAGAGAGGGGGAGCGGGAGAAAGACGAGAGAGGGGGAGAGAGAGAAGGAGACGAGAGAGGGGAGAGCGGGAGAAGGAGACGAGAGAGAGGGAGAGAGAGAAAGAGACGAGAGAGGGGGAGCGGGAGAAAGAGAGGGGGAGCGGGAGAAAGAGAGGGGGAGCGGGAGAAAGAGAGGGGGAGCGGAAAAAATAGAGGGGGAGCGGAAAAAAGAGAGGGGGAGCGGAAAAAAGAGAGGGGGAGCGGAAAAAAGAGAGGGGGAGCGGAAAAAAGAGAGGGGGAGCGGAAAAAAGAGAGGGGGAGCGGGAGAAAGAGAGGGGGAGCGGCAGAAAGAGAGGGGGAGCGGCAGAAAGAGAGGGGGAGCGGCAGAAAGAGAGGGGGAGCGGCAGAAAGAGAGGGGGAGCAGGAGAAAGAGAGGGGGAGCGAGAGAAAGAGACGAGAGAGAGGGGGAGCGAGAGAAAGAGACGAGAGAGAGGGAGCGAGAGAAAAAGAGACGAGAGAGGGGAGAGCGGGAGAAAGAGACGAGAGAGAGGGGAGAGCGGGAGAAAGAGACGAGAGAGAGGGGGAGCGAGAGAAAGAGACGAGAGAGAGGGGGAGCGAGAGAAAGAGACGAGAGAGGGGAGAGCGGGAGAAGGAGACGAGAGAGGGGGAGCGGGGAGAAAGAGACGAGAGAGGGGAGAGCGGGAGAAGGAGACGAGAGAGGGGGGGAGCGGGAGAAAGAGACGAGAGAGAGGGGGAGCGGGAGAAAGAGACGAGAGAGGGGAGAGCGGGAGAAGGAGACGAGAGAGGGGGGAGCGGGAGAAAGAGACGAGAGAGGGGGGAGCGGGAGAAAGAGACGAGAGAGGGGGGAGCGGGAGAAGGAGACGAGAGAGGGAGAGCGGTAGAAGGAGACGAGAGAGGGGGAGCGGGAGAAGGAGACGAGAGAGAGGGAGCGGGAGAAAGAGGCGAGAGAGAGGGAGCGGGAGAAAGAGGCGAGAGAGAGGGAGCGGGAGAAAGAGACGAGAGAGGGGGAGAAAGAGAAAGAGACGAGAGAGGGGGAGAAAAAGAGACGAGAGAGGGAGCGAGAGAAAGAGACGAGAGAGAGGGAGCGAGAGAAAGAGACGAGAGAGAGGGAGCGAGAGAAAGAGACGAGAGAGGGGGAGCGGGAGAAGGAGACGAGAGAGAGGGGAGCGAGAGAAAGAGACGAGAGAGAGGGAGCGAGAGAAAGAGACGAGAGAGAGGGAGCGAGAGAAAGAGACGAGAGAGGGGAGAGCGGGAGAAGGAGACGAGAGAGAGGGAGCGAGAGAAAGAGATGAGAGAGGGGAGAGCGGGAGAAGGAGACGAGAGAGGGGAGAGCGGGAGAAGGAGACGAGAGAGGGGAGAGCGGGAGAAGGAGACGAGAGAGAGGGAGCGAGAGAAAGAGATGAGAGAGGGGGAGCGGGAGAAAGAGACGAGAGAGGGGAGAGCGGGAGAAGGAGACGAGAGAGAGGGAGCGAGAGAAAGAGATGAGAGAGGGGAGAGCGGGAGAAGGAGACGAGAGAGGGGAGAGCGGGAGAAGGAGACGAGAGAGGGGAGAGCAGGAGAAGGAGACGAGAGAGAGGGAGCGAGAGAAAGAGATGAGAGAGGGGGGAGCGGGAGAAGGAGACGAGAGAGAGGGAGCGAGAGAAAGACGAGAGAGAGGGAGCGAGAGAAAGAGACGAGAGAGGGGGAGATGATATTGTTTATCAGTCAGAAAGAGGAGAGAGAAAAAAGGAAAGCAGGAAAGTGAGAGGTGAGAGAATAACCAGGAGACTAATCTTATGGTATGAGGAGAAGAAATAGGAGAGAGGGAGAAAGTGGGGAGATATAGAGAGAATGGGCAAGAGGTGAGAAGACATGAGGAAGAGAGGGATGAGGTGAGGTTAGGAGGCAATGAGATGGAGACAAGAGAGGAGGAGATGAAGGAGGAAAGAGAAGGGGACTTGAGAGAAAATGGGACAACGATGTTGAGGAAGGGAGAGAACAAGAGGAGGGGAAGATAGAAAGGGAAGTAGTGAGGCATAGACAGAGGGAAGAGAGGAAATGAGGACGAAAGAAAGGAGAGAAAAAGGACTGGAAAAGAGATGGGAAATCAGACAGAAAGATGAAGAGAAAAATATAGAGAAGAGATCTAGGTCCGATTCCACTGACGAGTCCTCTTCCAATATGGCTCTTATTGATAACCCAACAGTGTGGCCCCGAGCCAACAGGCCATAGAGTCACCTGACAGATGTTATGGAGTTTATGACTATTTGGTCTCCCGGGATAGTAGTCATAGGTTTGGATGATGAGCCCGTTTGATATATCCTTATTATTAGGGTGAACTATATTGTTTTTATACCCAATAGGTATTGATGTTCTCCATTTCTTACCCATCTATTCTAGAGATCTTGTATATTAGGAGCATGTCTATGAGAGCCCCGATATAAGGAGGACCCAATGAGGTCAAAATCATGTAAGCCCCGTATCGTGATGTTGGACCCCTGGATATCATTTAGCATTTGTGTGATCGAATCAGAACCGTGACATTTCCACGTAAGCGGCTCTATTCTCCGAAGCGGCTCTATTCTCCGAAGCGGCTCTATTCTCCGAAGCGCGTCTATTCCCCCGAAGCGCGTCTATTCCCCCGAAGCGCGTCTATTCCCCCGAAGCGCGTCTATTCTCTGAAGCTTATTGAATGATTTCATATGTCTCTGATCATGATCTGTAGATATGGGAATTATAACAATCAGGGGCTTATTTCCTGGAAATGACTTTACCTGATATTTGTCGGGGTCGGCTCCTCCTGCCTGAGCAACAAAGAGGCCAGATCCATCCTCCAGCTCCATCTCATCAGGCGATCTTTCAAAGCGGACTCTTTCCAGCTCATCACAGTCTAGAAACAGAACAACTTCCTCATCTTCAACGCTGATAGCAAAGCGGGTCCAACGGTTCACCAAAGATGGCACATCGAAGGTGGCGGCAGCGTATGATGCCTGGGAGCCAGGCTCCGTGTAGTAAAAAATGATCTGCTGCTTCCCATTCTTGGCATCCGATAGTTTCACCCCAATGTAAACAATGGTCTGGGAGGCATCGGTGATTGAAAATAGTATGCCAGCCTTGGTAGTGGTTGGCTGTATGTGGAAGAGGAGCGAAAAGTCTCTGTACATAGGGCTTGGTAGATGGTATTGGGCCACCTGTCCTGTATTAGCATCTGGCCCAAACACATATCCAGGATTCTTGTCAGGTCCAAGGATCTTGGTGATTTCTTCAGGAGGAGGATCCCCAATGAGCTGCAAGAGGCCAACTTCTGGACTTAACCCATCTGGAAAACAAAGAAGGTGAAATTCTTGTGTGAATCTACTCTAGACTGGGCCTGGTCTTTGTGTTCCTTCCAGTTGACCATGACCTATAAGCATAAACATGGAGTTCTACAAAGAGCTGGAGAGCTTGGAGCTTCAGGTGGGTCGGACTACATTGTCTTTACGAAGTTATTATACGAAGTGCCCAAAGACACGAAAAGAACATCTATTTATGGACTAATATATCACATTTGTTACAGAACTTCACGGATATTAGTAGTACCTGCTAGGAACGCCAAGAACACCTGAAAGACGTGTATCGCTTCCAGACAATCTTAGTTTCCTCTCTTTTTGGTACATATAAGAAACTAGTGAAGTGTGGTTTGCGATCCATGTCTCCTTCCACGTTCCAGCATTTTCCATATCACTGAGAAGTCTAGAACCTTCTAAGGAATTCCTTTTATAGATACACAACTACCAGACACTATGTGAGAGAAACGGGACAACAACAGAATGAGGACCACGTCGGGATTACATAGATTGGTAATGATTACCCCTGTAGCCAGTGTATATCCCATAACGTCCTTCCGTGCATCTTAAAGGACCACTGCACCATGGAAAAAACTTAAGTCGGACCAGAAAAAGTCATGCATCTAGTTCTTCGTGTGTGTGCGCGTGCGTGTCATTTCTGGGGAGCTGTTTCAGGGCTAGTGAGGGGGAGGGGGTGTTGTGTCTATTTCAATTGTATACAATTATCTTTCCAATGGCTCTCTTGATTGTTCCCCCCACTCACATCACTGATACCCAACCCCCACCCCTCATGATTCAGCTCTGGGGAAGCAATGTAACAAACACAAAATGGATTCCTACATCATAAACAGAGAGTCTTGAAAATAAACAGATTTACCCCAAACATGCTTCATGCGTGTTTATCTTGCAGTGGTTCTTTAACCCTTTACTACATATCTATAATGTCGTCATTCATATTATGGGCATTTCTAGTCCGCCTTACAGGACATAACTTTTCTATGGGAAAGGGAAATGTTTGGAGGAATCTTATAAGATTTAGTGACACTTTAAGTACATCTCATCTAAACCCGAAGGAATTGCAAAATGGCAAAAAGAAACCCCAGTCCTGAGTGTTCCCACCACGGCCGCGCTGTGTCTCATGTCCCTGGAGAGTCTCTGCTTAAAAAATCTTTCATGGGAAAATTCACAAGTGAGAGAAACAGCTGAAGTTTTAATGATCCTCCAAATGATATGGTCCTTAGTCTTGTATAAGAAGCCTTTCATTCAAACAGATGTGCCCTGCAGGGCCTGAAACGCATCAATTTCACAGAGTAGCTGGAACCTGCCCTATTAGATCGCAACGGCGTAACTGTAAGAGCATGACCCAAGCATTGTGCCAGTCTCATCCCAGAATGAGTCCCAGAGAAAATGGCCCATCGCTAAGAGCATGGCATCATGGCCCATCACTCAAGAGCATGGCATCATGGCCCGTCACTCAAGAGCATGGCATCATGGCTCATCACTCAAGCGCATGGCCCGTCACGCAAGAACATGGCCCATCACTCATGAGCATGGCATCATGGCCCATCACTCAAGAACATGGCCCGTCACTCAAGAGCATGGCATCATGGCCCATCACTCAAGAACATGGCCCGTCACGCAAGAACATGGCCCATCACTCAGGAGCATGGCATCATGGCCCATCATTCAAGAACATGGCATCATGGCCCATCACTCAAGAGCATGGCCCGTCACGCAAGAACATGGCCCATCACTCAGGAGCATGGCATCATGGCCCATCATTCAAGAGCATGGCATCATGGCCCATCACTCAAGAGCATGGCCCGTCACTCAAGAGCATGGCCCGTCACTCAAGAGCATGGCCCGTCACTCAAGAGCATGGCATCATGGCCCGTCACTCAAGAGCATGGCCCATCACGGCCCATCATCCAAGCAGTGTCAGCATGTCATATGTTAGTCATGTCCGGTCACATACATGGGCACATCCTCCTATATTGGTATATAAATAGCAATATCTGCATTATATGTCCTAGTAAATGCACATGACCATTAGGAAAGATGGTGAGCGCTCGCTTCATCCCGTCTTTCCACCTAATACACAGCACATGACTTCTATATGTTATATATTACATGTATATTATATGTCAGGTAAGATCATTAAACACAGTTAGGACAATGTGTCAGTTTCTCCTTATTTTGTATTCGCGGGCGCAGCGAGCGCCGTCTTTCCCAGGCCAAGTCCTAACATGCAGATTAAGAGATTTCCGACCACAATGAAGCACTGTTTGTAAAATGCCAGAGAGGGGACGTCCCACGCAAAGTGAGGGGTATCAGAAACTGAACTAATCGCCACGGAGAAGAACCGACAGCTGCGACTTCCGAGATGAAGACACCCGGGCGCAGCTGGAGGAGGCCGCCTGTATCACTCACATGCACCTAAAGGGTTAACACATTATCTCAGTCATAGGAGGACCAGGAAGGGTGTACATACAGATAGGCGCACATTAGTTATTACCCCGCAGTAGTGGGAGGGTGTACATACAGATAGGCGCACATTAGTTATTACCCCGCAGTAGTGGGAGGCAGCGGTGAAGGTTGCTTCTACTGGGACTTGCACTTCCATTCAATCTTATTAAATGCCATTTCAAAGTAGAAATGGATGAAGATGTTATCTGCATCCAAGGTCACACCCACTCACATGGTCCTGTTAGGAACAATAGCCGGGCTAGAGTTACTCAACTAGATGAAGTATTAATACTATATATACTCCCGCTTGGTGGTGCTCAGAGGGGCAGTAGCTGCGTTCCATAGGATCACGGAAAGTTGGACACAACTGAATGACTAAAAAACAACAATACTCCAGCCCATGAAACCTATGCCTACAAATGCATATTCCCATCTCTCTCGTTCCTCACGGCTCTTTTCCCAATGATCTCTCTCCTCTCTCCATAGACATCTCGTTTTCCGCTCTATTTCGAGCTCTCTTGCCTCTTCCTCCACTATTTCTCTCACCTTCCCCATTCGTTCTTTCCCTCTTCCTTCTCTCTCTCTCACCTCTTCCTTCTCTCTCTCTCACCTCTTCCTTCTCTCTCTCTCACCTCTCCCTTCTCTCTCACACCTCTCCCTTCTCTCTCTCACCTCTCCCTTCCCTCTCTCTCTCACCTCTCCCTTCTCTCTCTCTCTCTCACCTCTCCCTTCCCTCTCACCTCTCCCTTCTCTCTCACCTCTCCCTTCTCTCTCACCTCTCCCTTCTCTCTCACCTCTCCCTTCTCTCTCACCTCTCCCTTCTCTCTCACCTCTCCCTTCTCTCTCACCTCTCCCTTTTCTCTCACCTCTCCCTTTTCTCTCACCTCTCCCTTCTCTCTCTCTCACCTCTCCCTTCTCTCTCTCTCTCTCTCAACTCTCCCTTCTCTCTCTCTCTCACCTCTCCCTTCTCTCTCTCTCTCTCACCTCTCCCTTCTCTCTCTCTCTCACCTCTCCCTTCTCTCTCTCTCCTCCCTTCTCTCTCTCACCTCTCCCTTCTCTCTCTCTCTCACCTCTCCCTTCTCTCTCTCACCTCTCCCTTCTCTCTCTCTCTCACCTCTCCCTTCTCTCTCTCTCACCTCTCCCCTTCTCTCTCTCACCTCTCCCTTCTCTCTCTCTCTCTCACTCTCTCTCCTTCTCTCTCTCGCCTCTATCTCTCCCTCTCCTCTCTCTCTCACCTCTCCCTTCTCTCTCTCTCTCACCTCTCCCTTCTCTCTCTCACCTCTCCCTTCTCTCTCTCACCTCTCCCTTCTCTCTCTCACCTCTCCCTTCTCTCACCTCTCCCTTCTCTCACCTCTCCCTTCTCTCTCTCACCTCTCCCTTCTCTCTCTCACCTCTCCTTCTCTCTCTCACCTCTCCCTTCTCTCTCTCACCTCTCCCTCTCTCTCTCACCTCTCCCTTCTCTCTCTCACCTCTCCCTTCTCTCTCTCTCTCTCTCACCTCTCCCTTCTCTCTCTCTCTCTCACCTCTCCCTTCTCTCTCTCTCTCTCTCACCTCTCCCTTCTCTCTCTCTCTCACCTCTCCCTTCTCTCTCTCTCTCACCTCTCCCTTCTCTCTCTCTCTCACCTCTCCCTTCTCTCTCTCACCTCTCCCTTCTCTCTCTCTCTCACCTATCCCTTCTCTCTCTCTCTCTCTCACCTCTCCCTTCTCTCTCTCTCTCTCTCTCACCTCTCCCTTTTCTCTCTCTCTCTCTCACCTCTCCCTTTTCTCTCTCTCTCTCTCACCTCTCCCTTTTCTCTCTCTCTCTCACCTCTCCCTTCTCTCTCTCACCTCTCCCTCCTCTCTCTCACTCTCACCTCTCCCTTCTCTCACCTCTCCCTTCTCTCACCTCTCCCTTCTCTCACTCTTACCTCTCCCTCCTCTCTCTCACTCTCACATCTCCCTTCTCTCACTCTCACCTCTTCCTTCCCTTTCCCACCTCTCCCTCTCACACCTCTCTCTCTCACCTCTCTCTTCTCTCACTCTCACCACTCCCTTCTCTCTCACCTCTCCCTTCTCTCTCTCTCTCACCTCTCCCTTCTCTCTCTCTCCTCTCCCTTCTCTCTCTCTCACCTCTCCCTTCTCTCTCTCTCACCTCTCCCTTCCTTCCCTGTCCCACTCCTCCCTCCTTGCTCTCACCTCTCTCTTCTCTCTCTCACCTCTCCCTTCTCTCTCTCACCTCTCCCTTCTCTCTCTCACCTCTCCCTTCTCTCTCTCACCTCTCCCTTCTCTCTCTCTCTCTCACCTCTCCCCTCCCCCTTTTCTCTCTCCCCTCCCCCTTCTCTCTCTCACCTCTCCCTTCTCTCTCTCTCTCTCACCTCTCCCTTCTCTCTCTCTCACCTCTCCCTTCTCTCTCTCTCACCTCTCCCTTCTCTCACTCTTACCTCTCCCTCCTCTCTCTCACTCTCACATCTCCCTTCTCTCACTCTCACCTCTTCCTTCCCTGTCCCACCTCTCTCTCTCTCTCACTCTCACCACTCCCTTCTCTCTCACCTCTCCCTTCTCTCTCTCTCTCACCTCTCTCTTCTCTCTCACCTCTCCCTTCTCTCTCACCTCTCCCTTCTCTCTCTCTCTCACCTCTCACCTCCCCCTTCTCTCTCTCTCACCTCCCCCCTTCTCTCTCTCTCACCTCCCCCTTCTCTTTCTCACCTCCCCCCTTCTCTCTCTCTCACCTCTTTCTCACCTCCCCCTTCTCTCTCTCTCACCTCTCCCCTCCTCTCTCCTCCCCCTTCTCTCTCACTTCTCCCTCACCTTCTCCTTCTCTCTCTCACCTCCCCCTTCTCTCTCTCACCCCCCCCCCCCTCTCATTCCCTTGCTCTCTTACTCCCCCCCTCTCATTCCCTTGCTCTCTTACTCCCCCCTCTCATTCCCTTGCTCTCTTACTCCCCCCCCTCATTCCCTTGCTCTTTCTTGCCCCCCCCTCTCTCATTTCTTTGCACTCTCTTGCCCCCCCTCATTCCTTTGCACTCTCTTGCCCCCCCCTCATTCCCTTGCTCTCTCTTCCCCCCTCTCATTCCCTTGCTCTCTTTCCCCCCTCTCATTCCCTTGCTCTCTCTTGCCCCCCCTCATTCCCTTTCTCTCTCTTGCCCCCCCCCCCCTCATTCCCTTGCTCTCTCTTGCCCCCCCTCTCATTCCCTTGCTTTCTCTGGTCTCCCCCATCTCTCATTCCCTTGCGCTCTCTTGCACCCCCACTCTCATTTCCTTTCTCTCTCTTGCCCCCCTCTCATTCCCTTGCTCTCTCTTGCCCCCCTCATTCCCTTGCTCTCTCTTGCCCCCCCTCATTCCCTTGCTTTCTCTTGTCTCCCCCATCTCTCATTCCCTTTCTCTCGCTTGCCCCCTCTCATTCCCTTGCTCTCTTTTGCCCCCCCTCTCATTCCCTTGCTCTCTCTTGCCCCTCCCTCTCATTCCCTTGCTCTCTCTTGCCCCCCCCTCATTCCCTTGCTCTCTCTTGCCCCCCCTCATTCCCTTGCTCTCTCTTGCCCCCCCTCTCATTCCCTTGCTTTCTCTGGTCTCCCCCATCTCTCATTCCCTTGCGCTCTCTTGCACCCCCACTCTCATTCCCTTTCTCTCTCTTGCCCCCCTCTCATTCCCTTGCTCTCTCTTGCCCCCCTCATTCCCTTGCTCTCTCTTGCCCCCCCTCATTCCCTTGCTTTCTCTTGTCTCCCCCCATCTCTCATTCCCTTTCTCTCTCTTGCCCCCTCTCATTCCCTTGCTCTCTCTTGCCCCCCTCTCATTCCCTTGCTCTCTCTTGTCCCCCCTCTCATTCCCTTGCTCTCTTTTGCCCCCCCTCATTCCCTTGCTCTCTCTTGCCCCCTCTCTCATTTCCTTGCTTTCTCTTGTCTCCCCCCATCTCTCATTCCCTTACGCTCTCTTGTCTCCCCCCATCTCTCATTCCCTTGCTCTCTCTTGCCCGACCCTCTCATTCCCTTGCTTTCTCTGGTCTCCCCAATCTCTCATTCCCTTGCGCTCTCTTGCACCCCCACTCTCATTCCCTTTCTCTCTCTTGCCCCCCTCTCATTCCCTTGCTCGCTCTTACCCCCCTCATTCCCTTGCTCTCTCTTGCCCCCCCCCCTCATTCCCTTGCTTTCTCTTGTCTCCCCCATCTCTCATTCCCTTTCTCTTGCTTGCCCCCTCTCATTCCCTTGCTCTCTCTTGCCCCCCTCTCATTCCCTTGCTCTCTCTTGCCCCCCCTCTCATTCCCTTGCTCTCTCTTGCCCCTCCCTCTCATTCCCTTGCTCTCTCTTGCCCCCCCTCATTCCCTTGCTCTCTCTTGCCCCCCTCTCATTCCCTTGCTTTCTCTGGTCTCCCCCATCTCTCATTCCCTTGCGCTCTCTTGCACCCCCACTCTCATTCCCTTTCTCTCTCTTGCCCCCCCTCTCATTCCCTTGCTCTCTCTTGCCCCCCTCATTCCCTTGCTCTCTCTTGCCCCCCCCCTCATTCCCTTGCTTTCTCTTGTCTCCCCCATCTCTCATTCCCTTTCTCTCTCTTTGCCCCCTCTCATTCCCTTGCTCTCTCTTGCCCCCCTCTCATTCCCTTGCTCTCTCTTGTCCCCCCCTCTCATTCCCTTGCTCTCTCTTGCCCCCCCTCATTCCCTTGCTCTCTCTTGCCCCCTCTCTCATTCCCTTGCTTTCTCTTGTCTCCCCCCATCTCTCATTCCCTTACGCTCTCTTGTCTCCCCCCATCTCTCATTCCCTTGCGCTCTCTTGCCCCCCCCCACTCTCATTCCCTCTCTTGCCCCCTCTCATTCCCTTGCTCTCTCTTGCCCCCTCTCATTCCCTTGCTCTCTCTTGCCCCCCTCATTCCCTTGCTCTCTCTTGCCCCCTCTCTCATTCCCTTGCGCTCTCTTGTCTCCCCCATCTCTCATTCCCTTGCGCTCTCTTGCCCCCCCACTCTCATTCCCTTTCTCTCTCTTGCCCCCCCACTCTCATTCCCTTGCTCTCTCTTGCCCCCTCTCATTCCCTTGCTCTCTCTTGCCCCCCCCTCATTCCCTTGCTCTCTCTTGCCCCCCCTCATTCCCTTGCTCTCTCTTGCCCCCCCCTCATTCCCTTGCTCTCTCTTGCCCCCCCTCATTCCCTTGCTCTCTCTTGCCCCCCCCTAATTCCCTTGCTCTCTCTTGCCCCCTCATTCCCTTGCTCTCTCTTGCCCCCCCTCATTCCCTTGCTCTCTCTTGCCCCCCCTCATTCCCTTGCTCTCTCTTGTTCCTTCCATCTCTAACCATATTTTCATGACAGTGGCATTTCCCACTGGGCGGCCTCTCCCTGTATCTATCAATCACACTATATTTGTCCTACTTGTAAAACTGCATTTCCTTCTTCTAATTTGAGTTCTTACTTCTCCCCACCATATTGGCTTCTACTCCTGTGTGAGCGCGACCATGCCGGCCGGCGCTGGACATCTATCTACATCTTGTCCTTTCGGTTGTTTTATACCAAATAAATATAACTAGTGCTTAATGCCACTCAGAGGGAATTACTAAGTGACCCCACGAATGTTATGGCACTCGGAGTCCACCATTAGATCCAGTAATAAGACCCCAGTAATAAGACGCCAGTAATAAGACGCCAGTAATAATATACATTTTTCGTACAGCGATGACCTTTTACACGTACTTGACTAACAATTGTCGGATCCTTAACACTTACCTGCCCACACAGATGATATGGAGACTCCATGCGTCTCCAACCCTGTGAAAAAATGAATAAATACACAAGAAACCCCAGAATTCTCCTCAGGTAGCGAGTCACATAAGACAGGGAGAGGAGCCCCTTCCAGTAGGTTCCAGCAAGCATCTTGCAGAGCCTCACAGAAGCTACGACATGGGACCGGCGCTGGGGAGGGGGCACTACACCTCGGGAACAGTAACAAACACAAAAACCACTCCAGGTAGCGGTGGCATCGAGACCTAAGAAGCCCCTCCCAGCCATGCAAAGCGGCCTGCACCTCCAGCACACTGCTATGGTTCAGATAATTTGGCAGCATGAAGGTGTCCATGCCCAGCTTGTGGCAGAAGAAGTTGGAGGAGACAGACAAGCAGCGAGAGTCGGAGGCAGTCGATCTCGGCAAAAGGAAAGTAGTCTTTGTGTGATTATGTTTACAAGCTGGAGGAGAAGCTTTAGGGCTGGTTAGTAAATCAGATTGAGGTGAATTGGCAGAGAGGAGTCCCTCTACACTATATGCATGGGCATTAGAAGGGGGGGCAGTGGTGGCACCAACATTCGGATCAGAATCACTGGACTTAGCATTACGATCTGGGAGGAAAACTGAATGGGACAGATCACTAAAATGATTGGATACACCACTAGTAATCACACCGTGCATGCTAGGATATGGGGGTGCAGGGATCTTATAGTCCAATAAAGTGGGATCGGAGGACCTGGGGCTCTGAGAATCCAGTAAAGTGGGATCGGAGGACCTGGGGCTCTGAGAGTCCAGTAAAGTGGGATCGGAGGACCTGGGGCTCTGAGAGTCCAGTAAAGTGGGATCGGAGGACCTGGGGCTCTGAGGGTCCATTAAAGTGGGATCTGAGGACCTGGGGCTCTGAGAGTCCAGTAAAGAGGGAACTGGGGAAGTTCCTCCTTTTGAGATGTGGCTGCCTTTGGATACTGATTCTACAGGAACAAATCTGTGGAATGACGTTGCAGCCACAAAATCCACGGATTGGTCGTCTGTAAAAGAAGAAATACCTGGTTGAGGAGGCTTATGATCCCTCGATACCATCTTATTCTGGATTAGGGTCAGGATTTGTGCTTCGGAGTGGGGATTTGTGGAGTCTTTGGCAATAAAACTGAGATTCCCATTGGCATCCGTGGACGTTCGGAGAGATGCACCGGACATGTCTGGTTCTTCGCTAGTGATGGGTAGGGTTTCTGCTGGCTCTGTGGAGTTTGAGAGATTATTGAAAGCTTTATTTTCCCAGCCATGGACAAAGCTCCTGATGCCTTCAGCAACGGTGAGGATCTCGGCTCCTACTCCAGCGAGGTTGGCTTTATCTTTCAGTCCGTTAGATGTTGTAGCCACGGCTCTAGGTGTAGTGGCCAAAGTCCCGGAGACCTTCTCTTCCCTCTGCAGACTGAATAGGTTCCATATTTGTCTCTCCTGTTTATTATCGGTAGATGATGGCGTTACCTGCTGCTGGCCCTTTAAAGACACTGGGCCAGTAGACTCAATCCCATCAGAGTTTGGGATCTTAGGGCTTGGGGTTGTGATGGCTGGCTTTATATCCGGATCATGCAGAGCAGGAGGGGGGGAAGAGAAGACAGGATGGTGATGCTCTGTGGCATCGGGGTGATACTCTGCAGATGGTACTGTTGCAGGAGGGCGATGCTCTTCAGACAGTGCTGCAACAGAAGGATGATGCTCTGCAGATGGTACTGTGACAGGAGGGCGATGCTCTGCAGATGGTACTGTGACAGGAGGGTGATGCTCTGCAGTTGGCAGTCTAGCATGAGGGTGATGCTCTGCAGACAGTGCTGTGGCAGGAGGGCGATGCTCTGCAGTTGTCAGTCTAGCATGAGGGTGATGCTCTGCAGACAGTGCTGTGGCAGGAGGGTGATGCTCTGTAGATGGCACGGTGACCAGAGTAAGCTGCTCAACGGAAAGTGAATGGTGTTCTGCGGATGCTAATGTGGCTGGAGGATGGTGATGCTCTGCAGAAAGTGCTGCGACAGGAGTGGGATACTCTGCAGCTCCAGCTGTAGGGCTTGCAGTGGCTTCTTTGTTTTGGGAACCTCTCGAAAACCAGCTGAAAAATTGTGCATGTGACAAAGCCGATAACCCCAGCACCAGTAGAGTGGCCAGCAAGCGGCGCCGCACCACAGCCATGGCAGAGTCTCACTGGAATCCCACAGATGTGCTGCTCTCCACGCTCACATTGATTTGTCCTTTACAGCTACAATCACCCTTCAAGTAAACTAAACTCCTGGAGGAGTGGCCAGCGAAATACCAAGCCCAGCTCCCTCGGAGGCTCCAGCCCAACACGGAGAAAAAACTAAAACATCTGCCCAGCAAGAGGACCCCGCACATCACAGAGTAACAAAACAAATACTGTCAGGGAATCCGGGGGCATCGCAGGGTAAGGAGGACGCTTCCAATGCCCAACATGCTCAGTCCTGTCTGTGACGTCATGTAAATCCTAGCAGTTCATTCAAAGCTCAAGTGAGGCCACAATTACTGAAGCACACTCCATGTACGTACTATGGGAATACTAAGCGAGTACTACGGGAGTCTCCCAAACCTCGCGCTCTGCAAATTCTTGGCTGCCCTAAATGGTAAATTTTAGTCCATATAAAATGTAACTAGACAGCACGGCTACCAACACAGATGATGCAATTCCATAAATAATGTGTCCTGAGGACGATGGCGACATCAAACATGTGAACTGCTTTATAGTTGTGTGAATAAAAAAACCTTCCAGCTTCATGTAGACTCCGGATACTCTCCCCACGGTGTGAGAAAGTGACCTTCACATGAGTTTGGGGAATTATACATTGAAAAAGAAAGTTAATTAACAACTAAAGTCCTTGCCAAGTGACATCTGACGCTGTGTGTAGAAAGGTGTGACTGAGGAGGGTGAACATGAGCGGGCAAGGTGTGACCCGGGAGAGGGAGCAAGAGCGGGCAAGGTGTGACCCGGGAGAGGGAGCAAGAGCGGGCAAGGTGTGACCCGGGAGAGGGAGCAAGAGCGGGCAAGGTGTGACCCGGGAGAGGGTACAAAAGTGGGCAAGGTGCGACCCGGGAGAGGGTACAAGAGCGGGCAAGGTGCGACCCAGGAGAGGGTACAAGAGCGGGCAAGGTGTGATCCGGGAGAGGGAACAAGAGCGGGCAAGGTGTGATCCGGGAGAGGGAACAAGAGCGGGCAAGGTGTGATCCGGGAGAGGGAACAAGAGCGGGCAAGGTGTGATCCGGGAGAGGGAACAAGAGCGGGCAAGGTGTGATTGAGGAGGGTGAACAAGAGCGGGCAAGGTGTGACCCGGGAGAGGGAGCAAGAGCGGGCAAGGTGTGACCCGGGAGAGGGAGCAAGAGCGGGCAAAGTGTGACCCGGGAGAGGGAGCAAGAGAGGGCGAGGTGTGAGCCGGGAGAGGGAGCAAGAGCGGGCGATGTGTGACCCGGGAGAGGGAGCAAGAGCGGGCGATGTGTGACCCGGGAGAGGGAGCAAGAGCGGGCAAGGTGTGATCCGGAGAGGGAGCAAGAGCGGGCAAGGTGTGATCCGGGAGAGGGAGCAAGAGCGGGCAAGGTGTGATCCGGGAGAGGGAGCAAGAGCGGGCGATGTGTGACCCGGGAGAGGGAACAAGAGCGGGCAAGGTGTGATCCGGGAGAGGGAACAAGAGCGGGCAAGGTGTGATCCGGGAGAGGGAACAAGAGCGGGCAAGGTGTGATCCGGGAGAGGGAACAAGAGCGGGCAAGGTGTGACCCGGGAGAGGGAACAAGAGCGGGCAAGGTGTGATCCGGAGAGGGAACAAGAGCGGCAAGGTGTGACCCCGGGAGAGGGTACAAGAGCGGGCAAGGTGTGACCCGGGAGAGGGAACAAGAGCGGGGCAAGGTGTGATCCGGAGAGGGAACAAGAGCGGGCAAGGTGTGATCCGGGAGAGGGAACAAGAGCGGGCAAGGTGTGATCCGGGAGAGGGAACAAGAGCGGGCAAGGTGTGATTGAGGAGGGTGAACAAGAGCGGGCAAGGTGTGACCCGGGAGAGGGAGCAAGAGCGGGCAAGGTGTGACCCGGGAGAGGGTACAAGAGCGGGCAAGGTGTGACCCGGGAGAGGGAACAAGAGCGGGCAAGGTGT
This sequence comes from Discoglossus pictus, assembly GCA_027410445.1. Lineage (NCBI taxonomy): Eukaryota > Metazoa > Chordata > Amphibia > Anura > Alytidae > Discoglossus > Discoglossus pictus. The sequence goes on from CM050173.1 coordinate 119,951,942, forward strand.
GACCCGGGAGAGGGAGCAAGAGCGGGCAAGGGTGTGACCCGGGAGAGGGTACAAGAGCGGGCAAGGGTGTGACCCGGGAGAGGGAACAAGAGCGGGCAAGGTGTGATTGAGGAGGGTGAACAAGAGCAGGCAAGGTGTGATTGAGGAGGGTAAACAAGAGCGGGCAAGGTGTGACCCGGGAGAGGGTACAAGAGCGGGCGATGTGTGACCCGGGACAATGTATGACCTGGGACAATGTGTGAATGGGGGGGGCATGGATGAGAGACATGTGACTTGTGTTATATGTGTGACTGGGCAGCAAGAATAAGATCCATCACTTTAGGGGATGCGGTGGGATCTCTATGATAATGTGGGGACAATGGTGGGAGTTTTGTGAGTGGATGGGGCTACAGAAGTGGGGGATTGGTGGCCAATTGGCAGGATGTATAGTTGGAAAAGGAGTGGGATATGGGTTAGGACAGTGAGAAATATGTGACCTGGAAAGAGACTGGAGTGGGAGGACTGGTGGGAAGCTGGGAGGAAAGTGCTACTGGTTGTGGGACAGAAATAGGTGGTGAGTGACTGTGGGTCAGAAGTCGGACATATCTATGGATGGGAATTGTGTTCCTAAGGGAGGGCAGAAGTGAGTTTCCTATTAGTGAGAAGTGGCTGAGGGGGTAGATGTGCTCCTGGGGGTATAAAACTGGGAGATATGTAACTAGAAGGAAGGGGGAGGGTAATGTAAAACATGTTTAACTCTTGCAGCATTGTTGCAGGGGGTGATGGTCACGGTGGGGGGGGGGGGGGCGTCTCACAGGGTGTACACATAAGCAGCAGCAGGGTTATTGGTTTGTCTCAGGAGACATTCTTACAAACGTCAGTATATGAGTCTGACCTGCCAGGGTCATACATTATAAGTAGCTTCCCATGCTCAGCCGAGTGGATCAAATCTGGAGCAGATGTGTACGGGCGAAAAGATACCACCCCCCCCCCCCCCCCCCACCCCCCCCGAGCTAGCAAGAGGGGGCAACCACATGTGTATAGTAAAATAGTATATGATTTGGAATGGAAGCCAATTAGGAACAGCACGTGAAAGAGGCAATGTATGTACAGTATGTATGTATTGAGAGTCCATGTATGTATGTATGTATGTATTGAGAGTCCATGTATGTATGTATGTATGTATTGAGAGTCCATGTATGTATGTATGTATGTATTGAGAGTCCATGTATGTATGTATGTATGTATTGAGAGTCCATGTATGTATGTATGTATGTATGTATGGAAACAGGACACAAGAAAGTCCATCAACCCTATTAAATTTGGGCTACGTTTTAAGACTTAGCCCGTAACTCCAAATTCACGGGTTACGGCTATTAAATTAGTCCCGTAACGTAGCCCAAAGCGAACTTACGGGTTAAAATGCAGGAGGGACGAAAATAGGCTACGGACTGAGCAACGACCACCGCTGCATTTAAAATTAAAAATTCCCACCTCGGGGGTCCTTAAAGGACCTGCGCCAACTAAAAAATTAACCCCTGCCGCGGGGGTACTATAGTTACCCCCGGCACCTAAAATTAACTTAATCACTCATGGGGGTCTATAGAGACCCGCAAGAGACTATAATTAACAGGAAGGAGCCATTGCTGGGATCGCAGGAGGCAGCCATCGCAGCCACAGATTCCAGAGTGAAGCATGCTGGGATCACAGGAGGCAGCCATTGCAGCCACAGAATCCAGAGTGAAGCATGCTGGGATTGCAGGAGGCAGCCATAGATTCCAGAGTGAAGCATGCTGGGATCGCAGGAGGCAGCCATCGCAGCCACAGATTCCAGAGTGAAGCATGCTGGGATCACAGGAGGCAGCCATCACAGCCACAGATTCCAGAGTGAAGCATGCTGGGATCACAGGAGGCAGCCATTGCAGCCACAGATTCCAGAGTGAAGCATGCTGGGATCACAGGAGGCAGCCATTGCAGCCACAGATTCCAGAGTGAAGCATGCTGGGATCACAGGAGGCAGCCATTGCAGCCACAGATTCCAGAGTGAAGGATGCTGGGATCGCAGGAGGCAGCCATGTTACTAACATTTTGCTTCCACCCACTTCTTTATAAATTCTGCCAGACCCGATACACACGTGTGTGACATAAAGTGACCCAGACGCTGCGCTGGCCCATCACTACATACGGAAGAATAAAACAGAAAAACAATCCATAGGAAAAAGTGACACAACCGTTCTGATATATAGGGTGTATTACTACCCCCCGGCCTATGTTCTGATATATAGGGTGTATTACTACCCCCGGCCCTAATGTTCTGATATATAGGTGTATTACAACTACCCCCCGCGCTATGTTCTGATATTAGGGTGTATTACTACACCCCCGCTATGTTCTGATATATAGGGTGTATTACTACCCCCCGCCTATGTTCTGATATAGGGTGTATTACTACCCCCGGCGCATGTTCTGATATATAGGGTGTATTACTACCCCCCCGGCGCTATGTTTCTGATATATAGGGTGTATTACTACCCCCCGGCGCTATGTCTGATATATAGGGTGTATCACTACCCCCGGCCTATGTTCTGATATATAGGGTGTATCTCCACCCCCCGGCCCTATGTTCTGATATATAGGGTGTATTACTACCCCCCCCGCGCTATGTTCTTATATATAAGGTGTATTACTACCCCCGTCCTATGTTCTGATATATAGGGTGTATTACTACCCCGGCCCTATGTTCTGATATATAGGGTGTATTACTACCCCCCGGCGCTATGTTCTGATATATAGGTGTATTACTACCCCCCGGCGCTATGTTCTGATATATAGGGTGTATTATTACCCCCCGGCGCTATGTTCTGATATATAGGGTGTATTACTACCTCTGATATATAGGGTGTATTACTACCTCTGATATATAGGGTGTATTATTACCCCCCGGCGCTATGTTCTGATATATAGGGTGTATTACTACCTCTGATATATAGGGTGTATTACTACCTCTGATATATAGGGTGTATTACTACTCCCCGGCGCTATGTTCTGATATATAGGGTGTATTACTACCCCCCGCCGCTATGTTCTGATATATAGGGTGTATTACTACCCCCCGGCCCTATGTTCTGATATATAGGGTGTATTACTACCCCCCGGCCCTATGTTCTGATATATAGGGTGTATTACTACCCCCCGGCCCTATGTTCTGATATCTAGGGTGTATTACTACCCCCGGCGCTATGTTCTGATATTAGGGTGTATTATACCCCGGCGCTATGTTCTGATATATAGGGTGTATTACTACCCCCCGGCGCTATTTCTGAATATAGGGTGTATTAATACCCCCCGCCTATGTTCTGATATATAGGGTGTATTATACCCCCGCCGCTATGTCTGATATAAGGGTGTATTACTACCCCCGGCGCTATGTTCTGATATATAGGGTGTATTACTACCCCCCGGCGCTATGTTCTGATATATAGGGTGTATTACTACCTCGCGGCCTATGTTTCATATATAGGGTGGTATTACTAACCCCCACACTGCTATGTTCTGATATATAGGGTGTATTACTACCTCGCGGCCCTATGTTCTGATATTAGGGTGTATTACTACCCCCCACCGCTATGTCTGATATATAGGGTGTATTACTACCCCCCGGCGCTAGTTTGATATATAGGGTTTATTACTAACCCGCGGGCCCTATGTTCTGATATATAGGGTGTATTACTACCCCCCGGCTCTATGTTCTGATATATTAGGGTGTATTACTACCCCCGGCGCTATTTTGATATATAGGGTGTATTACTACCCCCCGCCGCTATGTTCTGATATATAGGGTGTATTACTACCCCCCGGCCCGCTATGTTCTGATATATAGGGTGTATTACTACCCCCGGCGCTATGTTCTGATATAGGTGTATTACTACCCCCCGCCGCTATGTTCTTATATAGGGGTGTATTATACCCCCCGGCGCTATGTTCTGATATATAGGGTGTATTACTACCCTCCGCCCTATGTTCTGATATATAGGGTGTATTACTACCCCCCTCTATGTTCTGATATATAGGGTGTATTACTACCCCCGGCGCTATGTTCTGATATATAGGGTGTATTACTACCCCCCGCTTGTTCTGATATATAGGGTGTATTACTACCCCCCGGCGCTATGTTCTGATATATAGGGTGTATTACTACCTCTGATATATAGGGTGTATTACTACCCCCCGGCCCTATGTTCTGATATATAGGGTGTATTACTACCCCCCCGGCCCTATGTTCTGATATATAGGGTGTATTACTACCCCGGGCGCTATGTTCTATATATAGGGTGTATTACTACCCCCGGCGCTATGTTCTGATATATAGGGTGTAATTACTACCCCCGGCGCTATGTTCTGATATATAGGGTGTATTACTACCCGGCGCTATGTTCTGATATATAGGGTGTATTACTACCCCCCGCGCTATGTTCTGATATATAGGGTGTATTACTACCCCCCGGCCTATGTTCTGATATATAGGGTGTATTACTACCCCCCGCCCTATGTTCTGATATATAGGGTGTATTACTACCCCCCGGCCCTATGTTCTGATATCTAGGGTGTATTACTACCCCCGGCGCTATGTTCTGATATATAGGGTGTATTACTACCCCCGGCGCTATGTTCTGATATATAGGGTGTATTACTACCCCCCGGCGCTATGTTCTGATATATAGGGTGTATTACTACCCCGCCGCCTATGTTCTGTATATAGGGTGTATTACTACCTCGCGGCCCTATGTTCTGATATATTGGGTGTATTACTACCCCCCACCGCTATGTTCTGATATATAGGGTGTATTACTACCTCGGCCTATGTTCTGATATATAGGGTGTATTACTACCCCCCACGCTATGTTCTGATATTAGGGTGTATTACTACCCCCCAGGCGCTATGTCTGATATATAGGGTGTATTACTACCCGCGGCCCTATGTTCTGATATATAGGGTGTATTACTACCCCCCCGGCTCTATTTTCTGATATATAGGGTGTATTACTACCCCGGCGCTATGTTCTGATATATAGGGTGTATTACTACCCCCCGCGCTATGTTCTGATATATAGGGTGTATTACTACCCCCCGGCGCTATGTTCTGATATATAGGGTGTATTACTACCCCGGCGCTATGTTCTGATATATAGGGTGTATTACTACCCCCGCGCTATGTTCTGATATATAGGGTGTATTACTACCCCCCGCGCTATGTTCTGATATATAGGGTGTTTACTACCCCCCGCGCTATGTTCTGATATATAGGGTGTATTACTACCACCCCGGCGCTATGTTCCGATATATAGGTGTATTAGCGCTATGTTCTGATATATAGGGTGTATTACTACCCCCCCGCTATGTTCTGATATATAGGGTGTATTAATACCCCCGGCGCTATGTTCTGATATATAGGGTGTATTACTACCCCCCGGCGCATGTTCTGATATATAGGGTGTATTACTACCCCCGCGCTATGTTCTGATATATAGGGTGGTATTAATACCCCCCGCCGCTATGTTCTGATATATAGGGTGTATTATACCCCCCGCCGCTATGTTCTGATATATAGGGTGTATTAATACCCCCCGCCGCTATGTTCTGATATATAGGGTGTATTACTACCCCCCGGCGCTATGTTCTGATATATAGGGTGTATTACTACCCCCCGGAGCTATGTTCTGATATATAGGGTGTATTACTACTCCCCGGCCCTATGTTCTGATATATAGGGTGTATTAATAACCCCCGCCGCTATGTTCTGATATATAGGGTGTATTACTAACCCCCCGGCGCTATGTTCCTGAATATAGGGTGTATTACTACCCCCCGCCGCTATGTTTCTGATATATAGGGTGTATTACTACCCCCGCTATGTTCTGATATATAGTGTATTACTACCCCCGGCGCTATGTTCTGATATATAGGGTGTATTACTACCCCCGGAGCTATGTTCTGATATATAGGGTGTATTACTACCCCCGGAGCTATGTTCTGATATATAGGGTGTATTACTACTCCCCGGCCTATGTTCTGATATATAGGGTGTATTAATAACCCCCTCGCCGCTATGTTCTGATATATAGGGTGTATTACTACCACCCCCGGCGCTATGTTCTGATATATAGGGTGTATTACTACCCCCGGCGCTATGTTCTGATATATAGGGTGTATTACTACCCCCCGCGCTATGTTCTGATATATAGGGTGTATTACTACCCCCCGGCGCTATGTTCTGATATATAGGGTGTATTACTACCCCCCCCGCGCTATGTTCTGATATAGAGGTGTATTAATACCCCCGCCGCTATGTTCTGATATATAGGGTGTATTAATACCCCCGCCGCTATGTTCTGATATATAGGGTGTATTACTACCCCCCGGCCCTATGTTCTGATATATGGGTGTATTACTACCTCGCGGCCCTATGTTCTGATATATAGGGTGTATTACTACCCCCCACGCTATGTTCTGATATATAGGGTGTATTACTACCTCGCGGCCCTATGTTCTGATATATAGGGTGTATTACTACCCCCCCGGCGCTATGTTCTGATATATAGGGTGTATTACTACCCCCCGCTATGTTCTGATATATAGGGTGTATTACTACCCCGCGCCCTATGATCCGATATATAGGGTGTATTACAACCCCCCGCGCTATGTTCTGATATATAGGGTGTATTACTACCCCCCGGCCCTATGTTCTGATCTATAGGGTGTATTACTACCCCCCGGCGCTATGTTCTGATATATAGGGTGTATTACTACCCCCCGGCGCTATGTTCTGATATATAGGGTGTATTACTACCCCCCACTGCTATGTTCTGATATATAGGGTGTATTACTACCTCGCCCTATGTCTTGATATATAGGGTGTATTACTACCCCCCGCTCTATGTTCTGATATATAGGTGTATTACTAACCCCCCGGCGCTATGTTCTGATATATAGGGTGTATTACTACCCCCCGGCGCTATGTTCTGATATTATAGGGTGTATTACTACTACCCCCCGGCCCTATGTTCTGATATATAGGGTGTATTACTACCTCGGCGCCCTATGTTCTGATATATAGGGTGTATTACTACCCCCCGGCGCTATGTTTGATATATAGGGTGTATTACTACCACCCGGCGCTATGTTCTGATATAGGGGTATTACTACCCCCTGCGCTATGTTCTGATATATAGGGTGTATTACTACCCCCCCGGCCCTATGTTCTGATATATAGGGTGTATTACTACCTCGCGGCCCTATGTTCTGATAATAGGGTGTATTACTACCCCCCGCGCTATGTTCTGATATATAGGGTGTATTACTACTACCCCCGGCGCTATGTTCTGATATAGGGTGTATTACTACCCCCCGGCCCTATGTTCTGATATATAGGGTGTATTACTACCTCCCGGCTCTATGTTCTGATATATAGGGTGTATTACTACCCCCGGCCCTATGTTCTGATATATAGGGTGTATTACTACCTCCCGGCTCCTATGTTCTGATATATAGGGTGTATTACTACCCCCCGGCCCTATGTTCTGATATATAGGGTGTATTACTACCCCCGGCGGCCCTATGTTCTGATATATAGGGTGTATTACTACCACCCCCGGCCCTATGTTCCGAATTAGGGTGTATTACTACCCCCCGGCGCTATGTTCTGATATATAGGGTGTATTACCTAGCGTGGGTTGGTTATATTGAAACACACGATACTGTCTCTGCAATCCCTAGTTCAGTCATGTTACCTGAGCGCGATTGACAGGAAGGGGGTGGGGCTGGTGTTATTTGGGATACCTGAAGGACATGTACAGACTAAGCCTCATGGGTCATGTGACCGAGTACAATAGGAATGTCGGGGCCGGGTGGGACATGACACATACCACACACTCAGCATGGATGGTCATTGTGTGATTACGCACCCAAACCTGTGATAGCCTGGACGCCATGACACAACCCCAACCACAGGAACACAAAGGGTTAAGTATGAAGTCATGTCTTTATCCAAAAAACAAGTGCAAAGTCGTTAACCCACAAAACAGACGGTGCCAATAATTATTTATACAGGAAGTGTATTAGTATAATAACTTGGATATGGAGGACAGTTGTGGGACATGGCAGGTGGGAAAGGGTCAGAGAAGGAACAAAAAGTTGTGTGTGTACGTATAAATGTGTGCATGCGTGTGTATGTATAAATGTGTGCATGCGTGTTACGTATAAATGTGTGCATGCGTGTGTACGTATAAATGTGTGCATGCGTGTGTACGTATAAATGTGTGCATGCGTGTGTACGTAATAAATGTGTGCATGCGTGTGTACGTATAAATGTGTGCATGCGTGTGTACGTATAAATGTGTGCATGGTGTGTATAAATGTGTGCATGCGTGTGTACGTATAAATTTGTGCATGCGTGTGTATATGTTTTGTACGTAAAATGTGTGCATGCGTGTGTATATGTTTATACGTATAAATGTGTGCATGCGTGTGTATATATATGTTTGTACGTATAAATGTTTGCATGCGTGTGTGTGTATGTTTATACGTATAAATGTGTGCATGCGTGTGTGTGTATGTTTATACGTATAAATGTGTGCATGCGTGTTATATATGTTTGTACGTATAATGTGTGCATGCGTGTGTGTGTATGTTTATACGTATAAATGTGTGCATGCGTGTGTGTGTATGTTTATACGTATAAATGTGTGCATGCTGTGTATATATATGTTTGTACGTATAAATGTGTGCATGCGTGTGTGTGTATGTTTATACGTATAAATGTGTGCATGCGTGTGTGTGTATGTTTATACGTATAAATGTGTGCATGCGTGTGTATATATATGTTTGTACGTATAAATGTGTGCATGCGTGTGTGTGTATGTTTATACGTATAAATGTGTGCATCGTGTGTGTGTATGTTATACGTATAAATGTGTGCATGCGTGTGAGTGTGTGTATGTTTATACGTATAAATGTGTGCATGCGTGTGGTGTATGTTTATACGTATAAATGTGTGCATGCGTGTGTGTGTATGTTTTACGTATAAATGTGTGCATGCGTGTATATATTATATATATAAATTATATATATAATATATATTATAAATATATATATTATATGTGCGTAATCACTCCATCTAGTGGGTGAATAGAACAGCAGCTGATTCCCTGGTGCCAGTGTGTTTGTCTAGATCCTCAAGGCCCGTGCCTAGGCCGCTTGACCTTGCTGACGCTGTGCTCTAGATTATCTGCTACCTGTCCATATATATATGCTTTTAAATGAACTGCTCGTTACCCTTCGAAATAATTTATCAATCTTGGTGCAGTTTGTTGTATTTGGTTATACTGGCCTGCAGCCTCGCACTTGGATAATCCACCGACTTATCTAAATCCTAGGTCACTTGACTCCCCCCCCCCCCCCCCCAGGTACAGATGTTGGCGCCCATCACCAAGGTGGCGCAACCTCTCCTCATACCGTTGTTGCCACCCTGATATAGTAAATGAAAACATGGCCTAGTCGGAGTATTGCGGGGGACGGCCCATGCTTTTTATTGGTCTAACAATCAATTTAAAGTAACGTTCATACCCCAAATGCCCTCAGTGTGATGGGACAGGACATAAGGAGAGATGTGAGGAGAAGGAGGGAAAGAGGAGGAAGACAGGCAGCTATGGAGGAGAGGATCAAGATGTGAGAGAAGGAGGAAGACAGGCAGCTATGGAGGGAAGGATCAAGATGTGAGAGAAGGACGGGAAGAGAGGAGGAAGACAGGCAGCTATGGAGAGAAGGATCAAGATGTGAGAGGAGGGGAAGAGGAGGAAGACAGGCAGCTATGGAGAGAAGGATCACGATGGGAGAGGAGGGAAAGAGGAGGAAGACAGGCAGCTATGGAGAGAAGGATCAAGATGTGAGAGGAGGGGAAGAGAAGGAAGAGGTAGGTATGGAGAGAAGGAATCAAGATGTGAGAGAAGGAAGGGAAAGAGAGGAGGAAGACAGGCAGCAATAGAGAGAAGGATCAAGATGTGAGAGAAGGAGGGAAAGAGAGAAGGAAGACAGGCAGCTATGGAGAGAAGGATCAAGATGTGAGAGAAGGAGGGAAAGAGAGGAGGAAGACAGGCAGCAATGGAGGAGAAGGATCAAGATGTGAGAGAAGGAGGGAAAGAGGACGGATGACAGGCAGCTATGGAGAGAAGGATCACGATGGGAGAGGAAGGAAAGAGGAGGAAGACAGGGCAGCTATGGAGAGAAGGATCAAGATGTGAGAGAAGGAGGGAAAGAGAGAGAGGAAGACAGGCAGCAATAGAGAGAAGGATCAAGATGTGAGAGAAGGAGGGAAAGAGAGAAGGAAGACAGGCAGCTATGGAGAGAAGGATCAAGATGTGAGAGAAGGAGGGAAAGAGAGGAGGAAGACAGGCAGCAATGGAGAGAAGGATCAAGATGTGAGAGGAGGGGAAGAGAGAAGGAAGACAGGCAAGCAATGGATGAGAAGGATCAAGATGTGAGAGAAGGAGGGGAAGAGAGGAGGAAGACAGGCAGCTATGGAGAGAAGGATCAAGATGTGAGGAAGGAGGGAAGAGAGGAGGAAGACAGGCAGCAATGGAGAGAAGGATCAAGATGTGAGAGGAGGGGAAGAGAGAAGGAAGACAGGCAGCTATGGAGAGAAGGATCAAGATGTGAGAGAAGGAGGGAAAGAGGAGGAAACAGGCAGCTATGGAGAGAAGGATCAAGAATGTGAGAGGAGGGGAAGAGAGAAGGAAGACAGGCAGCTATGGAGGAGAGAAGGGATCAAGATGTGAGAGAAGGAGGGAAGAGAGAAGGAAGACAGGCAGCAATGGAGAGGAAGGATCAAGATGTGAGAGAAGGAGGGGGAAGAGAGGAGGAAGACAGGCAGCTATGGAGAGAAGGATCAAGATGTGAGAGAAGGAGGGAAAGAGAAGGAAGAGGTAGGTATGGAGAGAAGGATCAAGATGTGAGAGAAGGAGGGAAAGAGAGGAGGAAGACAGCAGCAATAGAGAGAAGGATCATGATGTGAGAGAAGGAGGGAAAGAGAGAAGGGAAGGACAGGCAGCTATGGAGAGAAGGATCAAGATGTGAGAGAAGGAGGGAAAGAGAGGAGGGAAGACAGGCAGCAATGGAGAGAAGGATCAAGATGTGAAGAGGAGGGGAAGAGAGAAGGAAGACAGGGCAGCAATGGAGAGAAGGATCAAGATGTGAGAGAAGGAGGGGAAGAGAGGAGGAAAGACAGGCAGCTATGGAGAGACGGATCAAGATGTGAGAGAAGGAGGGAAAGAGAGGAGGAAGACAGGCAGCAATGGAGAGAAGGATCAAGATGTGAGGGAGGGGAAGAGAGAAGGAAGACAGGCAGCTATGGAGAGAAGGATCAAGATGTGAGAGAAGGAGGGAAAGAGGAGGAAGACAGGCAGCTATGGAGAGAAGGATCAAGATGTGAGGAGAAGGGAAGAAGAGAAGGAAGACAGGCAGCTATGGAGAGAAGGATCAAGATGTGAGAGAAGGAGGGGAAGAGAGAAGGAAGACAGGCAGCAATGGAGAGAAGGATCAAGATGTGAGAGAAGGAGGGGAAGAGAGGAGGAAGACAGGCAGCTATGGAGAGAAGGATCAAGATGTGAGAGAAGGAGGGAAAGAGAGGAGGAAGACAGGCAGCAATGGAGAGAAGGATCAAGATGTGAGAGGAGGGGAAGAGAGAAGGAAGACAGGCAGCTATGGAGAGAAGGATCAAGATGTGAGAGAAGGAGGGAAAGAGGAGGAAGACAGGCAGCTATGGAGAGAAAGGATCACGATGGTGAAGAGGAGGGAAAGAGGGAGGAAGGACAGGCAGCTATGGAGAGAAGGGATCAAGATGTGAGAGAAGGATGGGGAAGAAAGAGGGCGAGGAGGAAGAGGAGAAGGTATGGATAGAGAAGGATCAAGAGGTGAGAGAAGGAGGGGAAGAAAGGAAGGTGAGGAGGAAGAGAGGTAGGTATGGAAGAGAATTATTAGGATGTGAGAGGAAGGAAGAGTAAGAGTTAGATGGAAAATGAGACAGAGAGAGACTTGGAAACAGGAAGAAGAAATGTAGAAAATGATAAAGAAAACACGGGGGGCATCATTAGAGACGATCCTGGTGAAGGAGAGCGTCTGGTTGGGGAGAGACGTGCAGATAAAGCAGGGGTGATAGAGAGGAAGCCAAAGAGAGACAAGGAAAGAGACAGATAGAGAGTGAAAGAAAGTGCAAGTGGAAAGACAGAGAGTGAAAGTGAGCGATGCGAGTGAAAGAGCAAAAAAGCAAGAGTGAAAGAGCAAGAAAGTGAGAGTGAAAGACAGCAAAAGAAAGCGAAGAGTGTAAAAGAGCGAAAGATAGCGGCAGATTGAAAGAGAGCTAGAAAGTGAAAAAAAGCGGGGAGAGTGAAGAAGGAGAGAGAGAGACTACATAAGGCGCCAACCACCCAGCATGGCCGAGCAAAGCATCGTACAACATAAGGCGCCAACCACCCAGCATGGCCGAGCAAAGCATCGTACAACATAAGGCGCCAACCACCAGCATGGCCGAGCAAAGCATCGTACAACATAAGGCGCCAACCACCCAGCATGGCCGAGCAAAGCATCGTACAACATAAGGCGCCAACCACCCAGCATGGCCAAGCAAAGCATCGTACAACATAAGGTGCCAACCACCCAGCATGGCCAAGCAAAGCATCGTACAACATAAGGCGCCAACCACCCAGCATGGCCAGCAAAGCATCGTACAACATAATGCCCAACCAACCCAGCATGGCCGAGCAAAGCATCGTACAACATAATGCCCGAACCACCCAGCATGGCCAAATGCAAAGAGCATCGTACAACATAATGCTCCTGAACCACACAGCATGGCCACGAGCAAAGCATCGTACAACACAAGGCGCCAACCACCCAGCATGGCCCGAGCAAAGCATCGTACAACATAAGGCCCGAAACCACCGAGCATGGCCGAGCAAAGCATCGTACAACATAAGGCCCGAAACCACCCAGACATGGCCGAGCAAAGCATCGCGTACAACATAAGGCCCGAACCACCCCAGCATGGCCGAGCAAAGCATCGTACAACATAAGGCCGCGAACCACCCAGCATGGCCGAGAAAAGCATCGTACAACATAAGGCACCCGAACCACCCAGCATGGCCGAGAAAAGCATCGTACAACATAAAGGTGCCAACCACCCCAGCATGGCCAAGCAAAGCATCGTACAACATAAGGCCCCGAACCACCCAGCATGGCCAGCAAAGCATCGTACAACATAAGAGTCCCAACCACCCAGCATGGCCGAGCAAAGCATCGTACAACATAAGGCGCCAACCAACCAGCATGGCCGAGCAAACATCGTACAACATAAGGTGCCAACCAACCAGCATGGCCGAGCAAAACATCGTACAACATAAGACTCCAAGTTGGCGCCGCCAACCACCCAGCATGGCCAAGCTTTACTTTACTAGATAGTGGTGTATAGTACAGCGAATATGTGTCTGAATAAAGCATCATTGTGTAGTGTTTTATTGTAACCAAAAGGGAGATGGAGAAATCAAAACAAAATCATGTAACGCACAGTTGTTATGTAGATTTTGTATAATTATTGTATAGTTACAGGATGGATATTGTATAGTTGTATCATTTTTCTGCAGGTTATATTTACACTATACACACTCGGTATAGAGATTGAATAGCTACTCTATAGTTATACAGCTACTCTATAGTTCTGATAAGATATTGTATAGTAACCCTATAGATACATTGCTACTCTACAGTTATTGTACAGTTATTTACACAGCTACTCTATAGTCATTGATATATTTGTTGTATAGTAACTCTATAGATATATAGGCTAATCTACAGTTATTAAACAGCTACTCTGTAGTTTTTATACAGTTATTACACCGCTACTCTATAGTTATTATACAGTTATTACACCGCTACTCTATAGTTGTTGGTTACAGTTTATTACACAGCTACCTCTATAGTTGTTGTACAGTTGTTACAACAGCTACTCTATAGTTATTATACAGGTTATTACACCGCTACTCTATAGTTGTTGTACAGTTATTACACAGCTACTCTATAGTTATTATACAGTTAATTAACACCGCTAATCTATAGTTGTTGTACAGTTATTACACAGCTACTCATATAGTTATTATACAGTTATTTACACCGCTACTCTATAGTTGTTATACAGTTATTACACAGCTACTCTATAGTTATTATACCGCTACTCTATAGTTATTATACAGTTATTACACCGCTACTCTATAGTTGTTGTACAGTTTATTACACAGCTACTCTATAGTTATTATACATTTATTACACCGCTACTCTATAGGTATTATACAGTTATTACACTGCTACTCTATAGTTATTATTCAGTTATTACACCGCTACTCCTATAGTTGTTTGTACAGTTATTACACAGCTACTCTATAGTTATTATACAGTTATACACCGCTACTCTATAGTTGTTGTACAGTTATTACACAGCTACTCTATAGTTATTATACAGTTATTACACCGCTATCCTATAGTTGTTATACAGTTATTACACAGCTACTCTATCGTTATTATACCGCTACTCTATAGTTATTATACAGTTATTACACTGCTACTCTATAGTTATTATACAGTTATTACACCGCTACTCTATAGTTATTTACAGTTGTTACACAGCTACTCTATAGTTATTATAACCGCTACTCTATAGTTATTATACAGTTATTACACTGCTACTCTATAGTTATTATACAGTTATTACACCGCTACTCTAATAGGTATTATACAGTTATTACACTGCTACTCTATAGTTATTGTACAGTTATTACACAGCTACTCTATAGTTATTATACAGTTATTACACCGCTACTCTATAGGTATTATACAGTTATTACACTGCATACTCTATAGTTATTGTACAGTTATTACACAGCTACTCTATAGTTATTATACAGTTATTACACCGCTACTCTATAGGTATTATACAGTTATTACACAGCTACTCTATAGTTATTATACAGTTATTACACCGCTACTCTATAGTTGTTATACAGTTATTACACAGCTACTCTAGAGTTATTATACCGCTACTCTATAGTTATTATACAGTTATTACACTGCTACTCTATAGTTATTATACAGTTATTACAACCGCTACTCTATAGTTTATTATACAGTTGTTACACAGCTACTATATAGTTATTATACCGCTACTCTATAGTTATTATACAGTTATTACACTGCTACTCTATAGTTATTATACAGTTATTACACCGCTACTCTATAGGTATTATACAGATTATTACACTGCTACTCTATAGTTATTGTACAGTTATTACACAGCTACTCTATAGTTATTATACAGTTATTACACCGCTACTCTATAGTTATTATACAGTTATTACACCGCTACTCTATAGGTATTATACAGTTATTACACTGCTACTCTATAGTTATTGTACAGTTATTACACAGCTACTCTATAGTTATTATACAGTTATTACACCGCTACTCTATAGTATTATACAGTTATTACACTGCTACTCTATAGGTATTTAACAGTTATTACACAGCTACTCTATAGTTGTTGTACAGTTGTTTACACAGCTACTCTTAGTTGTTTGTACCGCTACTCTATAGGTATTTACAGTTATTACACTGCTACTCTATAGGTTATTATACAGTTATTACACAGCTACTCTATAGGTATTATACAGTTATTACACAGCTACTCTATAGTTATGGTATATCTTTCTGCACAGTGCATGTCCAATAACTAATACACACCAATGAAGGAAATAGCAGGTACAATCTATCTATTATGTACAGGGGATGTTAATCACATTTTTATTACAAAACAGCAGTCACTTTTATGTCTGTACTTAGATATTTCTGTGGATTGTGAGTTTAATGAAAGATCTTAACCTGCGATATGAAGAAGTCCACTTTGATACAGATATGATTAGAGAGTGACTGTACGATTATAGATCAAATGTAGGTCGGGTATATACAGTATTATATACGCCACCATTAAAACTGACATAATTATTACACTAAAGCAAAACTCCCAGAATCTTATCTATTTAAATAATGATACTGAAATTATAAAAATGACACGTAAGTATTTCTTGAGTTAAATTCCACTTGTGTTAGTATTAGGAGGTAAGAGATGTATAGCCAGTGTTAGGAGGGCTTGGCTCCAGGTTGCTCCGGGGCTTCAGTAACGCCATGCAATTGTCAGCCTACAAGATAAGAGGCCGAGATGGCTCAGGATTGTGACCTCGGCCATAAATACCGTTGGGATTCGCTCACTGACACCTTTCCCAGGAATCCCAAGCTCAGCTTGGCATGTGCTCACATCTGGCCGGGTATACAGCAGACTCCCCCATAATAGGCAGGTATTAACCAGACAGGTGGGGGGTGAGTCCTGAGGACAAATATCTCTCATTTATTATCATTTCTGTGTCAGATCAGTAATCTCATCCAGTGTGGATTCCAAAGGGGGATATTACCATTATTATTTCCATTATTAGCCTTATTTCCATTATTATAATCTCATCCAGCTGTGGATTCCAAAGGGGGATATTACCATTATTACCATTTTATTTCCATTTTAGCATTTATTTACATTATTAGCCTTATTTCCATATTATAATCTCATCCAGCTGTGGATTCCAAAAGGGGGATATTACCATTATTATTCCATTTATTAGAATTATTACCATTATTTTTTTCCTTGATTAGCATTATTCATTATTATTCCATTATTAGCATTATTTCCCTATAATTAGCCTTATCGCCATTAGCATAATGTCTGTGTCAGATCAGTAATCTCATCCAGCTGTGGATTCCAAAAAGGGATATTACCATTATTATTTCCATTATTATTTCCATTATTAGCATTATTTCCATTATTACCATTAATAGCATTATTTCCATTATTAGCATTAATTCCATTATTATTTCCATTATTAGCATTAATTCCATTATTAGCATTATTACATTATTAGTTCCATTATTAGTATTATTTCCATTATTAGTATTATTTCCATTATTAGCATTATTTCCATCATTTCCATTATTAACTTCTAAAGCACTGATGTTTTCTGCAGTACTGAATACAAGGGAAAAATACACTGAATACAGAAGGTTTGTGACACATGTTGGTACAAAAGGAGTAGAGGTCGCTTGTCTTGAGAGCTTACACTCTACAGGAGATGGTTATATACGTGATACAGACAGGGTGGGGTAGAATGTGCCTGTGTGTCATGGTGAGGAATTAACCAGCGGGTCAGTTAATAATATGGGTACGTTGTAGGGGTGAGGGATATTCCCATCTTGAGTGGTCAGGCCACATAGCCCGGCTGGAGAGATAACGAAAGGAAAACCAATTAAACTAATTTGTATTATTTCCTGACAAATGGGCTCCACAGAGTCACAGAGGAACCTATTATTAACCCTCTCAATCCCATTACAGATGCCACTGCATCAATGAACTGTAAACAAAATTAATTCCACAAGACGATGAGGTAATGCTGTTAACCCGCACAGGCGAAACGGTCACGTGGAGCACATACGTCACTCTCTGTTAAAGGGGAATGTGAATTCTTGATTTACCTAGTTTCGAACTGGTCGCTTATTAATTCTTGTTTTAAGGGAACGACCGGGGTCAATGAGGTCTCATCAGACAAGTGGACCAAAGGCTCCTTATGTCTAAATATTATCATTAGTGCCCAACTTTTCCAACAATTATACATAATTTGTGTAGCGCTGAGGGTTTCACTTTTTAAGGATTATCAATACAATTATTTTTTTATCTAAAATTATCGCTATATATATGTTGCTGTTGTAAATAAAATAATTGCAGTAATGGGTCACTGTGGTCTCAGTAATGGGTCACCACGGCCTCAGTAATGGGTCACCGCAGGCTCAGTAATGGGTCACGCAGGCCTCAGTAATGGGTCACCGCAGGCTCAGTTAATGGGTCACCGCTGGTCTCAGTAATGGGTCACCGCTGGTCTCAGTAATGGGTCACCGCTGGTCTCAGTAATGGGTCACCGCTGGTCTCAGTAATGGGTCACCGCTGGTCTCAGTAATGGGTCACCGCTGGTCTCAGTAATGGGTCACCGCTTGGTCTCAGTAATGGGTCACCGCTGGTCAGTAATGGGTCACCGTGGCTCTCAGTAATGGGTCACGTGGCCTCAGTAATGGGTCACCGTGGCCTCAGTAATGGGTCACCGTGGCCTCAGTAATGGGTCACCGTGGCCTCAGTAATGGGTCACCGTGGCCTCAGTAATGGGTCACGTGGCCTCAGTAATGGTCACCATGGCCTCAGTAATGGTCACTGCTGGCCTCAGTAATGGTCACTGCTGGCCTCAGTAATGGTCACTGCTGGCCTCAGTAATGGTCACTGCTGGCCTCAGTAATGGTCACTGCTGGCCTCAGTAATGGTCACCGTGGCCTCAGTAATGGTCACCGTGGCCTCAGTAATGGTCACCGTGGCCTCAGTACTGGTCACCGTGGCCTCAGTACTGGTTCACTGCTGGCCTCAGTACTGGTCACCGCTGGCCTCAGTACTGGTCACCGCTGGCCTCAGTACTGGTCACGCGGCCTCAGTACTGGTCACCGTGGCCTCGGTACTGGTCATGTGGTCTCTGGGGCACAGATTGTTCTTTTTACTTCCCAGGAGCTGATTTTGAGGTTTTAAACTGAAAACCTGATTTCTTTTTGGGGGTCGAGGGGGGTTCATTTCTCTAGAATGAGGATTTGAGCTGCATAAAAAAAAAAAAAAAAATCTTAAAATCTTCAAAATAAGTTTCTGAGAAGTCCAAGAAATAATCAAATAAAAACAATACCAGCTGCGAATGTTATATCGGATAATAACGTGTTGGAAATAACGGTTCTCATGTCTCATCCGATGGACAGAAATAATACAAAATAATATAAAATAATCCAACATCTTGCTCTTAACCCGACCTCAGACAGATCTCCGAGGAGCTGAACAATGAGCCCGTTATACAAAGGGCGAGGACGGGAAACCTTACAATACAAAGAGGCGAATACAGACTTGTGTGGGCAGCAAACGCATCCGCTCCGAAATGTGACACCGCGGCCCAAATGGCTCCATAGGAAGAGAAGACAACAAGACGGTCTGCAGAAACACTTATATACCGGGGGGGGGCTAAAGTATGTCCAGAAGTGTACATATAGCAATAAGAAGGCTGCCGCATTATTATACTGCACGCTCTCACATACATGTATACACACACGTATATAACATTTGCTGCACGTTTGGTTTCGCACCCTGCTACACCTGACCTAGGAGGCCGTAACCATGTAATATAACAAATAATAACGGTGACCTCGTCATATGGTCCAGTGTTGCTATACGGGGGCTCTGGTGACCTTTATAAGCACTTAATCTTCATTATCGATCCCATTTTATGTAGCAAGAGACCTAGACACAGACACAAAGAGACATAGACACACAGGCACAAAAGAGACCTAGACACACACAGAGACACAGACAAAGAGACATAGACAAAACACACAAGGCACAAAGAGACCTAGACACACACACACCAGGCACAAAGACACCCTAGACACACAACACACACAAAGACCTAGACACACACACACACACACACCACAACAAAGAGACCTAGACACACACACACACACACACACACACACAAAGAGGACTAGACACACACACACAGGCACAAAGAGACATAGACACACACACACACACAGACACAAAGAGACATAGACACACACACACACACAAAGAGACCTAGACACACACACACACACAAAGAGACCTACACACACAACACACACACACACACGACCTGCACAACACACACACACACACACACAAAGACACAGACAAAAAGAGTACCCCAGGACTAACACAGTGACATATACCAATGTACCCCGGGGACTAACACAGGTGACATATACCAATGTACTCCAGGACAAACACAGTGACATATACCAATGTACCCCAGGACTAACACAAGTGACAATATACCAATGTACCCCAGGACTAACACAGTGACATATACCATTGTACCACGGGGACTAACACAGTGACATAGTCCCTGGGGTACATTTGGTATAGACAGTGACATATACCAATGTACCCCGGGACTACACAGTGACATATACCAATGTTACCCGGGACTATCACAGTGACATATACCAATGTACCCCGGGACTAACACAGTGGACATATACCAATGTACCCCGGGACTAACACAGTGACATATACCAATGTACCCCGGGGACTAACACAGTGACATATACCAATAGTATCGCCCGAGGACTAACACCTGGTGTCATATACCAATGTACCCGGGACTAACACAGTGACATATACCAATATACCCCAGGACTAACACAGTGACATATACCAATATACCCCAGGACTAACACAGTGACATATACCAATGTACTCCGGGGACTAACACAGTGACATATACCAATATACCCGGGACTAACACAGTGACATATACCAATATACCCCGGGACTAACACAGTGACATATACCAATGTACCCGGGACTAACACAGTGACATTACCAATGTACCCCGGGACTAACACAGTGACATATACCAATGTACCCCGGGACTAACACAGTGACATATACCAATATACCCCGGGACTAACACAGTGACATTATACCAATATACCCCGGGACTAACACAGTGACATATACCAATGTACTCCAGGACTAACACAGTGACATATACCAATTACCCCGGGACTAACACAGTGACATATACCAATGTACCCCGGGACTAACACAGTGACATATACCAATGTACCCCGGGACTAACACAGTGACATATACCAATGTACCCAGGACTAACACAGTGACATATACAAATGTACCCCGGGACTAACACAGTGACATATACCAATGTACCCAGGGACTAACACAGTGACATATACCAATGTACCCAGGACTAACACAGTGACATATACCAATGTACCCGGGACCTAAGACAGTGACATATACCAATGTACCCTAGGACTAACACAGTGACATTTACCAATGTACCCGGGACTAAAACACAGTGACATATACCAATGTACCCCGGGACTAACACAGTGACATATACCAATGTACCCCGGGACTAAACAGTGACATATACCAATATACCCCGGGACTAACACAGTGACATTACCAATATACCCCGGGACTACACAGTGACATATACCAATGTACTCCAGGACTAACACAGTGACATATACCAATATACCCCGGGACTAACACAGTGACATATACCAATGTACCCGGGACTAACACAGTGACATATACCAATGTACCCCAGGACTAACACAGTGATCATATACCAATGTACCCCGGGACTAACACAGTGACATATACCAATGTCCACCATGGACTAACACAAGTGACATATAACCCAATTGTACCCCCGGACTAACACAGTGAACATATACCAATGTACCCCAGGACTAACTACCGTGGACTATCCAATGTACACCAGGACTAACACCGTGACCATATACCAATGTAGCCCCGGGACTAAAACAGTGACATATACCATTGTACCCCAAGGTCTAACACAGTGTACATATACCAATAGTATCCCTGCTGGACTGCTACACAGTGGACATATACCATTGTCACCCCGGGACTAACACAGTAGACATATACCAATGTACTCCAGGACTACTACAGTGACATATACCAATGATACCCCCCCGGGGACTAACCCAGTGACATATACCAATGTACTCCTATGACTGCCATGTTAAATTAACATTAAGGTACCCTTAGGTATGGTTGCACACTGAGTGTACAAAGTGGCAACCTAAGGTTTTGGGGTGTGCATTGTGGTATCCTCAGAAATAGCAGCATGACAAATCATTGCATTATTTCAGAAAGGCGAGGATGTTAACGTTGCGCAGCGTATGGTTGTGAGCTCCATTTGTGGAACTAAAACTTTAAACATCTGTTGTGCTAATGAACAGAGAGAAAAGCCCCTCGGCGCTCGTCTGTCACTTATCGTACAATTTCCTTCTAATTACATTCACAGTTACCATATTAGTTTAGATCGGAGCGCGCCCTTTGGAAGTTTATTATTATCTCAGCTGAGCTAATAATGACAGACACGGAGTCCCCAGTACACACCTGGGACTGTGTACACAACTAGAGAAAGGGTCTGAGACACACACACACCTACACAACTAGATAAAGGGTCCTAGACACACACAATGTACACAACTAGAGAAAGGGTCCTAGACACACACACACACCTGGGACTATGTACACAACTAGAGAAAGGGTCTGAGACACACACACACACACCTACACAACTAGATAAAGGGTCCTAGACACACACAATGTACACAAACTAGAGAAAGGGTCCTAGACACACATCTACACACTATGTACACAACTAGAGAAAGGGTCCTAGACACACATCTACACACTATGTACACAAACTAGAGAAAGGGTCCTAGACACACACACACACACCTGGGACTATGTACACAACTAGAGAAAGGGGTCTGAGACACACACACACCTACACACTATGTACACAACTAGAGAAAGGGTCCCTAGACACACAACTAGAGAAAGGGTCCTAAACACACCTACACAACTAGAGAAAGGGTCCTAGACACACACCATGTACACAACTAGAGAAAAGGGTCTGAGACACACACACACCTACACACTATGTACACAACTAGAGAAAGGGTCCTAGACACACAACTACACAACTAGAGAAAGGGTCCTAGACACACATCTACACACTATGTACACAACTAGAGAAAGGGTCTAGACACACAACTACACACTATGTACACAACTAGAGAAAGGTTCCGAGACACACACCTACACACTATGTACACAACTAGAGAAAGGTTCCGAGACACACACCTACACACTATGTACACAACTAGAGAAATGGTCCTAGGACACACACCTACACACTATGTACACAACTAGAGAAAGGGTCCTAGACAAACACCTACACACTATGTACACAACTAGAGAAAGGGTCCTAGACAAACACCCTACACACTATGTACACAACTAGAGAAAGGGTCCTAGACACACACCTACACACTATGTACAACAACTAGAGAAAGGGTCCTAGACAAACACCTACACACTATGTACACAACTAGAGAAAGGGTCCTAGACAAAACACCTACACACTATGTACACAACTAGAGAAAGGTTCCGAGACAAACACCTACACACTATGTACACAACTAGAGAAAGGTTCTGAGACACACACCTACACACTATGTACACAACTAGAGAAAGGGTCCTAGACACACACCTACACACTATGTACACAACTAGAGAAAGGGTCCTAGACACACAACTACACAACTAGAGAAAGGGTCCTAGACACACAACTACACAACTAGAGAAAGGGTCCCTAGACACACAACTACACACTATGTACACAACTAGAGAAAGGTTCCGAGACACACACCTACACACTATGTACACAACTAGAGAATGGGTCCGAGACACACACACACAACCAGAGAAAGGTTCCGAGACACACACCTACACACTATGTACACAACTAGAGAAAGGGTCCTAGACACACACCTACACACTATGTACACAACTAGAGAAAGGGTCCCTAGACACACAACTACACACTATGTACACAACTAGAGAAAGGGTCCTAGACAAACACCTACCAACTAGAGAAAGGGTCCTAGACACACAACTACACACTATGTACACAACTAGAGAAAGGTTCCGAGACACACACCTACACACTATGTACACAACTAGAGAAAGGTTCCGAGACACACCACCTACACACTATGTACACAACTAGAGAAAGGGTCCTAGACACACACCTACACACTATGTACACAACTAGAGAAAGGGTCCTAGACACACAACTACACACTATGTACACAACTAGAGAAAGGGTCCTAGACAAACACCTACACACTATGTACACAACTAGAGAAAGGGTCCTAGACACACAACTACACACTATGTACACAACTAGAGAAAGGGTCCGAGACACACACCTACACAACTAGTGAAAGGGTCCAAGACACACACACTACACAACTAGAGAAAGGGTCCGAGAGACACACCTACACGACTAGAGAAAGGGTCCGAGACACACATCTACACACTATGTACACAACTAGAGAATGGGTCCGAGACACACACACACAACCAGAGAAAGGGTCAGAGACACACACCTACACACTATGTACACAACTAGAGAAAGGGTCCGAGACACACAACTACACACTATGTACACAACTAGAGAAAGGGTCCGAGACACACACCTACACACTATGTACACAACTAGAGAAAGGGTCCCGAGACACACACCTACACACTATGTACACAACTAGAGAAAGGGTCCGAGACACACACCTACAACACTAGAGAAAGGGTCCTAGACACACACCTACACAACTAGAGAAAGGGTCCGAGACACACACCAACAACACTAGAGAAAGGGTCCGAGACACACACCTACACAACTAGAGAAAGGGTCCGAGACACACAATTACACACTATGTACACAACTAGAGAAAGGGGTCCGAGACACACACCTACACACTATGTACACAACTAGAGAAAGGGTCCGAGACACACACCTACACACTATGTACATGTATCACCAATGTTTCATATTGTAGAAACAACAAAATAAAATGGCTAATGGTCTCAAAAGAGGATGATGGAGCCCAAAGTCACATTTATGGTGTGGCACTACACTAACAAACGTCACTGGAGGCCGCGTACTCTAGGCCTGGCCATTAGACCATATGGCCCTATGTGAAGTGTTCAAGGAAGTGAGGTATTTCCCATAATTACAAGAATAAGAAATGCAAAAAAAGCCGAGTCAGGACCAACATGGCCAAGTCCTTGGAAACATCCTCCAGGCATTTCCCGCTAGTTTTGGCTCCGAGTCAGGACAGGAGAACGGACGTCTGTTGGATCCATCAAACAGAAGCAATTACCAAGAACATTATTCCAGAGGCTTCAAATAGTTGGACGTAAAATGTTTGTTGGCGACAGATACGGACGGACGCGGATCCCACTCACAAACATACAAGAAACACTTAAAGGGACAGGGAAAGTTATGGTGAGATAGATATGGGTACTTTATCAGTTGAATGCCATTTTAACTCATGGGTAATCATGTCCTTGGTGGTCTTGGTGGTCCGCACATGCGAAGATTATTTCTAACAATGATTTTTTGAGAACTACGTGGGCAAAAATAATATAAGACATCAGGACTTCCCTAGACCGGCCTCGGTCAGATCAAGACATCAGGGCCCCCCCCCCGGACACTTGGAGATCCGATTATTATTTACACAAATTCTACTTGCATTTTCTGTAAAAAACGAGACCAGAAGAGCAATAATGTGACTCACTAGATCCGAATAAGACCTGTCATGGAGGAAACAAGTCCTTTTGTTCTAAGGAAATAAATGCAGGTGACTTATTAACAGAGAGGAGACCGAGTCTGGCGTGCAGGGCCGGGCGCGCTCTCAAAGAACATCCCCCCAGGCAAACCTTTACACTTGGAATGTTCAGCCATTGTTAGAAAGAGCAAAGGGTTAGCTCAAGACATCTGACACTTCAGGAGGCGATAATCCTTATTGAAAAGAAAAGAGACACAGAGACAAATCTTGTTTAGAAGAAAGGCCTAGGATTAGACAGACATTCTCCAGGGGAGAGATCTGGGGCAGACATTCTCCAAGAGAAAGGCCCAGGGCAGGCAGGAAAGGCCCAGGACAGGCAGACAGTCTCCAGGAGAAAGGCCCAGGACAGGCAGACAGTCTCCAGGAGAAAGGCCCAGGACAGGCAGACAGTCTCCAGGAGAAAGGCCCAGGACAGGCAGACAGTCTCCAGGAGAAAGGCCCAGGACAGGCAGGACAGTCTCCAGGAGAAAGGCCCAGGACAGGCAGACAGTCTCCAGGAGAAAGGCCCAGGACAGGCAGACAGTCTCCAGGAGAAAGGCCCAGGACAGGCAGACAGTCTCCAGGAGAAAGGCCCAGGACAGGCAGACAGTCTCCAGGAGAAAGGCCCAGGACAGGCAGGCAGTCTCCAGGAGAAAGGCCCAGGACAGGACAGGCAGTCTCCAGGAGAAAGGCCCAGGACAGGACAGGCAGTCTCCAGGAGAAAGGCCCAGGACAGGACAGGCAGTCTCCAGGAGAAAGGCCCAGGACAGGACAGGCACTCTCCAAGAGAAAGGCCCAGGACAGGACAGGCAGTCTCCAAGAGAAAGGCCCAGGACAGGACAGGCAGTCTCCAGGAGAAAGGCCCAGGACAGGACAGGCACTCTCCAAGAGAAAGGCCCAGGACAGGACAGGCACTCTCCAAGAGAAAGGCCCAGGACAGGACAGGCACTCTCCAGGAGAAAGGCCCAGGACAGGCAGGCAGTCTCCAAGAGAAAGGCCCAGGACAGGCAGGCAGTCTCCAGGAGAAAGGCCCAGGACAGGCAGGCACTCTCCAAGAGAAAGGCCCAGGACAGGACAGGCACTCTCCAGGAGAAAGGCCCAGGACAGGCAGGCAGTCTCCAAGAGAAAGGCCCAGGACAGGCAGGCAGTCTCCAAGAGAAAGGCCCAGGACAGGCAGGCAGTCTCCAGGAGAAAGGCCCAGGACAGGCAGGCAGTCTCCAGGAGAAAGGCCCAGGACAGGCAGGCAGTCTCCAGGAGAAAGGCCCAGGACAGGCAGGCACTCTCCAAGAGAAAGGCCCAGGACAGGACAGGCACTCTCCAAGAGAAAGGCCCAGGACAGGACAGGCACTCTCCAAGAGAAAGGCCCAGGACAGGCAGGCAGTCTCCAAGAGAAAGGCCCAGGACAGGCAGGCAGTCTCCAAGAGAAAGGCCCAGGACAGGCAGGCAGTCTCCAAGAGAAAGGCCCAGGACAGGCAGGCAGTCTCCAAGAGAAAGGCCCAGGACAGGCAGGCAGTCTCCAGGAGAAAGGCCCAGGACAGGCAGGCAGTCTCCAGGAGAAAGGCCCAGGACAGGCAGGCAGTCTCCAGGAGAAAGGCCCAGGACAGGCAGGCAGTCTCCAGGAGAAAGGCCCAGGACAGGCAGGCAGTCTCCAGGAGAAAGGCCCAGGACAGGCAGGCAGTCTCCAGGAGAAAGGCCCAGGACAGGCAGGCAGTCTCCAGGAGAAAGGCCCAGGACAGGCAGGCACTCTCCAAGAGAAAGGCCCAGGACAGGACAGGCACTCTCCAGGAGAAAGGCCCAGGGACAGGCAGGCAGTCTCCAAGAGAAAGGCCCAGGACAGGCAGGCAGTCTCCAGGAGAAAGGCCCAGGACAGGCAGGCACTCTCCAGGAGAAAGGCCCAGGACAGGCAGGCAGTCTCCAGGAGAAAGGCCCAGGACAGGCAGGCACTCTCCAGGAGAAAGGCCCAGGACAGGACAGGCACTCTCCAAGAGAAAGGCCCAGGACAGGCAGGCAGTCTCCAAGAGAAAGGCCCAGGACAGGCAGGCAGTCTCCAGGAGAAAGGCCCAGGACAGGACTAGGCACTCTCCAGGAGAAAGGCCCAGGACAGGCAGGCAGTCTCCAAGAGAAAGGCCCAGGACAGGCAGGCAGTCTCCAGGAGAAAGGCCCAGGACAGGCAGGCAGTCTCCAAGAGAAAGGCCCGAGACAGGCAGGCAGTCTCCAGGAGAAAGGCCCAGGACAGGCAGGCAGTCTCCAGGAGAAAGGCCCAGGACAGGCAGGCAGTCTCCAGGAGAAAGGCCCAGGACAGGCAGGCAGTCTCCAGGAGAAAGGCCCAGGACAGGACAGGCAGTCTCCAAGAGAAAGGCCCAGGACAGGCAGGCAGTCTCCAAGAGAAAGGCCCAGGACAGGCAGGCAGTCTCCAGGAGAAAGGCCCAGGACAGGACAGGCACTCTCCAGGAGAAAGGCCCCAGGACAGGCAGGCAGTCTCCAAGAGAAAGGCCCAGGACAGGCAGGCAGTCTCCAGGAGAAAGGCCCAGGACAGGCAGGCAGTCTCCAAGAGAAAGGCCCAGGACAGGCAGGCAGTCTCCAGGAGAAAGGCCCAGGACAGGCAGGCAGTCTCCAGGAGAAAGGCCCAGGACAGGCAGGCAGTCTCCAGGAGAAAGGGCCAGGACAGGCAGGCAGTCTCCAGGAGAAAGGGCCAGGACAGGCAGGCAGTCTCCAAGAGAAAGGCCCAGGACAGGCAGGCACTCTCCAGGAGAAAGGCCCAGGGCAGGCAGGCAGTCTCCAGGAGAAAGGCCCAGGACAGGACAGGCACTCTCCAGGAGAAAGGCCCAGGACAGGCAGGCAGTCTCCAGGAGAAAGGCCCAGGACAGGACAGGCACTCTCCAGGAGAAAGGCCCAGGACAGGCAGTCTCCAAGAGAAAGGCCCAGGACAGGCAGACAGTCTCCAGGAGAAAGGCCCAGGACAGGCAGGCACTCTCCAGGAGAAAGGCCCAGGACAGGCAGTCTCCAAGAGAAAGGCCCGTGCTCATGGCTTACACTGCGCATAATATTGCTCATTTGGTATCTTCCTTAATATCACATGGTTATGGGATTCACATTAATATGTCCAGAAAATGGCTCCGGGGCCGATCTCACGCTATCCCACATGTTTAATCATGGCCATCCGTGCACCATATTATTACTGCCCTTTAATATAATACAACACTTATTATCCCCAAAGGATACATCATTAAAAGTGGGGTCATCTCATTTGCGCACACACCCTCACAAGCTCACCCCCACGAGCTCACACACACCCCCACAAGTACACCCCCCCCCACGAGCTCACACACACCCCCACGAGCTCACACTCACCCCCACGAGCTCACACACACCCCCACAAGTACACCCCCCCCACGAGCTCACACACACCCCCACGAGCTCACACACACCCCCACGAGCTCACACACACCCCCACGAGCTCACACACACCCCCACACACACCCCCACAAGCTCACACACACCCCCACAAGCTCACACACACCCCCACAAGCTCACACACACCCCCACAAGCTCACACACCCACATACTATTGTATTCTAGGACTAGAAAACATGTTGTCAAAAAATTAGTTTAAAATAAATACTAGGAGTCCGATTCAATTGAGCAATCGTAAGTTACTGGAGCCCGTAAGTTAATTTGCTATTCAATTGGCGTCTTTTTGCGGGTTCCGAGCGGGTTACAGCCTTGAACCCGTAACGTACAGCCTCCCGAAACCTGTGATCTTTCACAAGTTACGATTGCTAAAATTGCAAATCGCTATTCAATTGCTACAATTCGCCCAAGCCCGCAAATGTTTTCACACCCGTAAATGGCAAATGTAGAAGAAAATCGAACGAGTGCTAGACAGGTCACGCAAGGGGTTAACACCTGTCCGTAGCACTGTAAATGCAAATAAAAATCACTACTGTACTGTAAATGACGGGGGAAAGCGATGACAGACAATTGCACAGCAGGCTCAAGCCCGCAAAACGGCAATAAAAAAAATCATATTTTTTATGTGTAATTTCAGCGTTATATCGATCTCGGGAATCAATGAGTTAATACATATCAGGCCACCCACATAGACTAGAAAAGTATCGGCATTCATTTCCCATCGCATCTCAGACCCCCAAACCGAATTTACTGACATGTAACCTCCATATTTTACTGCCGTAATGATGGTGGTCTCATTTTCTATTGGCTCTTTCTAAATGGGTGGTTACGGGCTTGCTTAATTGATCATGTCCCCGCCCTCAACTGCATGGTTTACGGCTTCGGTCGGTAACTTGCGGGCTTGTTCAATTGAATATCACCAGAATCGGAGACGAACGGGAGCTCGCAGCATGCCCACAGACATACGGACTGGATCCAGCGAGATGCGGGCTTGCAATTGTATCAGGCTCTAGGACATTATAAATATAAAGAGGTCACCATCAGGGGTCAAGCAATTGAGTTAAAGGAAGATCATGAACATTTGGACAACCGGATACTTTGTTCCCATCGTCTTGCGGTGTAGGTCAGGTTTGCGCCGACTTACAGATCACGCACAGGTAAGACTAGGAGCGGATGAATCTGCGCCATTCCCAGATGCCCTCTCCTTCTCAGACCAACAAGAGAGCACTTGAAGCACAATAATGAGCTGAGCTCAGCACAAAGTTAACGAGCATTCCTTCTCCTCTCCCACGTCAAACTAATCAGTAGAAAAAATGCCATTCCTTATCTTGTAGCAGAATACTGCCCTAGCAACATGGCGCAGTCACCTTCCCACGGAGGAACTGAACGGTTGTACCAAATTGTAATTAGGTGCTAAATAATTTGGCAATAAGTCTAACCTAATTATTACCCGAGGGTGGCTCCTATATCTCTGATCAGTAAAATAATAAAGATAGGAGAGGATAGGTCAGTAATTCTCTAATACATGAATATTGGCTGTCCATCTAATTCCACTGTATCACAGGTTACTAATTCCACTGGATCACAGGTTACTAATCCCACTGTATCACAGGTTACTAATCCCACTGGATCACAGGTTACTAATTCCACTGGATCACAGGTTACTAATCCCACTGTATCACAGGTTACTAATTCCACTGGATCACAGGTTACTAATCCCACTGTACCACAGGTTACCAATTCCACTGTACCACAGGTTACTAATTCCACTGTACCACAGGTTACTAATTCCACTGTACCACAGGTTACTAATCCCACTGTACCACAGGTTACTAATCCCACTGTACCACAGGTTACTAATTCCACTGGATCACAGGTTACCAATTCCACTGGATCACAGGTTACCAATTCCACTTGATCAAGCTGCCAATTCTACTTAAGCATTTCCTAATATTTTCTTTGGGCTAGGATATCCACAATTCATATCCACATCAGACAGTGCTGTAGACTAAATACCCACATTGGCCTAACCACCATTTCACTAAGGTATTTTTTATTAACCACATTTCTTCCTAATGTAACTGTTCTAAACACATATAATGAAATGTTTTTTTTTTTCAAATTAACTCAGCCATTTAACCCTTGTCATAATGGATTCCCATAGCTCTTATCTAGTACCACAAATTGCCTCCTCAGTATCCCAACCATTGCCCAAAATGGCCCTCATGACCGCAAATTCCCCCTAAGAACTTGATACGTTTCGGGGAACACAAGTCTTAGTGATAACCATATATACCGTGCGCCTAACCAGGTAAGAAAGGATCGGGAGGAGAAAGAGAGCATTGACTTGAGGAACAATATATATATATATATATATATATATATATATAATACTTTTAGTACAAAAACATAAACCAACCGCTATAAAGAACATTAACCACCTGACTGCCAGAATATACTTGGATGGCTGAATACGAGCAAGGAATGGCATGAGCAATAGCAACTTTCACAAGGATTGTACAAAGATCTTGAAGTCACCAACAAGAAATGAGTCATAATCAGAGACTGAAGTGGCAATGAAGTCACTTACTTGTTTTAACCAATTAATAGATCAGCTTTAAGCATTCTAGAAGTTTCCATTTGTATGACGAAAAAAGTAAAAACAACATGGAAGGGAGGAGAGCAATTCAAGATCTGCAGGGGTAGTAAAAAAAAAAAAATTTACTCAACAAGTTAAAAAAAATAACTAAATATATGTCCAAAGCTCAGGCCCAAGTATACACAACACAGAGAGGGTTTAAACCCCAACATGCTTCATCCAAATAGGACTTCCTCAGGGATATTATTACAGTCTATATGAAAGGGAAGGTAAATAAAAATAAAAATATCAAAAACTCCTCATCTTGGAAGTTAATATTCTGTACATGTCAATGGATAATTACCAATCAACCGGAATACACTCTAAATAATACAGACATTTCCTATTGTTTTTCAGCTTTTCAGTGGTTTACTACAAATTGTAGCTCTCAAGATTGGAGCAAACGTCTTGGGATATCACATAAAGAAGTCTTTGGAGAAGTAAGACATATTCACAATGGTTATATTTTCCTGTAGTTTTTTCTTGTATTAATATATCCTTATCTTAATGATTTAACGGCATGAGACATTTTTGTCTTCTTCCTAATGTTATTAGAAATCTACAATAATAATAATAACAACAACAACAACAACGGGGTATTGGCTGAGCCATAAGAAATAATACAAGAAAAGCATTCTACTTTCAGAAAATAATCTAGTCCTTCCAAGGACCAGGCCGTAAATATTGGATTTTGGATCCGGTTTCTTATTCTTTTCTGCTCATTTTCCAATTTAGTTTTGCTGGTTACACAAATCTTCTTTATGTTCCTGAGATATATAAGAACGCAATGAATCTCTCCACGGGCGCCATGTTCTCCTACAATCTGGATACTTCATACTCTGCTCCCTGTTATCCTACCCTCTGTACATTAGGTTACTTCATACTCTACTTCCTGTTACTCTATATTTACTTGTGATTTAATACGCTACTCCATGTTACTCTACAGTCTATATTTGGTTACTTCATACTCTGCTCCATGTTACCCTACACTGTTATATACTTCATGACTTTGGGCGCCATTCAATTCGGGGCTCGCAACTCGATCATAGACAGCCAAATGCGTGCGATTGAGTTGCATGCTCCTGTTGCTCTACTCTTGTGATGCTATTCAATTGGCAGGGCCTGCAAGTTAGGCGCCAGTCGCGAAAAATGGATCACCATGCCATTGAACATAGCATTTGCGGGCTTGAACATGTTAGGGGAGCAAGCCGGTAACTCCCGATGTAGAAACAGCCAATGGAAACAGATATCGTCATCATGACAAACCTCCAAGCCCGTAAGTCGTAAGTGAAGCCCATAAGACTTTGGACAGAAATTTAACATGAAATATTTTTTTTTATTCTGGCGATTTGTAGGCTTGAGAATGCTGTGCTATTAATCCTAACACAAGTTTCCCTTTTAATAAAAGTACAGTAGAGTATTTATATTTGCATTTAGTGCTCTGATTTGTCATTAAGCCCTTTGCGTGACCTCCTTGGTACCAGTAACCTGTGATTCAATTTTTGCCATTTGCGGGCTTGACGGAGTGGTTAGCGAGGGGGAAATCGAAGCAATTGAATAGTGATTTACGATTTTAGCGTTGCGACAGTGAAAGATCAAAGGCTTGGGGGGGGGGGGGCATTAACTTGCGATTTTACAAATGGCAATGAATCGCAGCTCGGAGCCCGTAACTCGATCGGTGCCCGCAAACGGAAGCCAATTGAATAGCAAAATAAGTTGCAACGTCTACTTGCGAGCCCGGATCTCCCGAACGGCTCAATTGAACGAGGCTCTTTATTTTCTATTTCCCATTATCCTAAACGCTATTACCTCACACTCGCCATACTATTATTATCATGGTTTATCCGCAACGCGCCAACATATTCCGTAGCGCTACATAATCCAGTGTCTATAGAGCTTTCTCCATATACTCCGTTCTTAAAATGTAGTGACACCGGCACCAAGACATTGTCATTACTGAACAAGAAAGAGCCAAGGATGGATACTGCTCCATGTATTTGTTCTTAGACACAAATAATGGAGTCCGTTCCTTAAACACACCGTATGGGAGCAGATTCTAGATCTATACTGGATACAACATCTCTGGAAGATTATTTATCACCAACTGAACGGGCAATTTGTGGTAAAAAGATTCTTTTGGCTTGTCGGGTAATTCCACCTGCTGTAATAAAAGAGCAGAGAGACTTGAGATCTACCCAGCAACAAGCGAACAAAGACGCCATTCATTGCAAGGACAATGGCAAAAACCAATGAGATTATTAGGCACTTTTTTGGGATTGATGAGCCCAAAGTTTTCTATTAACTGTTACTAGTCCTAAACAGAGAGAACCGACGAAAAGTGAAAAACAAACAAACTTCAGATTCACTAATCATGGCAGGGGCTGGAAGCTGTGGCGAAGCTTAGTGAATCTTGGGGCATATGCGGCATTGAATTACAGGATTTTGTTTCAACTTTGTTGCAGAGCGCTTAGCCCTTCTGTCAAGGCATCTATGTGTGTAATTTGTACTGCCTGGAGACCTAGAAATGAATTCCTTACCAATGGTGTGGATCTTATCTCATGCTCCTTATAAAGAGTATTGCTCACAAGTGTCTATGGACAAAGACAATCATGTTTTTCTAATATTTGTATTAGGAGATAAAGATTTTGGTTCTAATTTTGTGGTAAATCATTTTTATAAATAGCCCAAGCACTCAGTCCATTAATATAGAAAAGCTATTAAATGTAGATTAACTTCGCCATTAGATGATACCCTAAAGCACTGTCCAGTGTTACACCACATAACTCTGAAGGTATTTCAGTCATATTGGCCAAACATATTGGAAACCAAGTATCATCTAGAGAATAACATAAACTTGAACACATCACTTGAGCTTCCACCAACAATATTAGAAAGACCTTCTGACCATACATTGAATGCTATACTTGCGCCTTCTTTGATAAATCAGAGTACAAACAAACATCACTCTGCCTCGGAGTCCTCCTGCTACAACGGCCAATCAAACAGGTTTATGATTTTATGTAGGACTTTATAGGGGGAGTTTAAACATCTCCCAGGTTTAAAATAACCTACAAAAGGAAATCTCCCTATAACACCAAGCAAACCAAAACATTTTATTTGAGGTTTCCACCATCTACCTAAAAGTAAAAAAAACAAATGGTTCAGGAACATCGGAAAATATATTGTATATTATGTATCTTCGTAAGAATTGGTAGCCTGCTAGTGAGCAACACGTATTCCCCTTAGGAAACACAACCATAAAGTCTTACAAGAAAGATCTTGTCGCGGCTTGTCTCAGGTCAAAAACTCCGAAATACCAAAAGAGATGGCCCCGGGCGCCCTTCAGGACTTCTACAAATGTAAAGTGGGCTTACTTATGCAAGATATCTGTAGATTTAGGATTTGCAATAAAACTAGGAATATATGTTTATTGTCCTAAAATGAACTTATAATTATCTAACGTTGAACAAGTCTAGGTTGATTATAGATATTACAATAGTATTATTATTATAGTACTGAAAGAGTCCAAAATACAATGGTAATAAATACTCAACTTTTTAAGTCATTAATAAGCCACTTTAAGATTTAACTTTTACTGTTGTTATAAAGATGGAATAATCCTTATATAACCTATTAAGTTATAAGGCAAAAACACAAAAAGGAGGTAACTTGTATTTTTATATTTACAATAAAAGTTACATTTTTTTGTGGCT
Source organism: Discoglossus pictus (assembly GCA_027410445.1). NCBI lineage: Eukaryota > Metazoa > Chordata > Amphibia > Anura > Alytidae > Discoglossus > Discoglossus pictus. Next base: position 119,987,180 of record CM050173.1, read on the forward strand.
TATTAATTACTTAGCAAGTGGAATATTTAATGTTATTATATTTGGACTCTTCCAATGCAGTAACAATAGTATTGTTAATGTTCACAAACCACTATGTGTAATGGGCATTTATTTCCGGAGAGTATTTGTTTAGTTCATTTTCACTTTAAGTCGCAATATATTTATAGTGAATATACGGCCACAATATCTTAATATTTCTTACATCTTTTTTGGCAAAGAACAACCTAAAAGTTATGATAGAGTCTGGATATCAACACGACTTTAGCCCAGAACATCTCATGTAGACACCAGACTACATACATTCCTCATTGTAGGATGCACCATGGAGAGTCTGGATCACTTAAGGTCACGGAGGAGATATAGGATCAAATCCCAAGACAGGTCATGATGTCAGATGAGGCTCATAAAGTCTTCCTCTGTAATCTATATTGCATTTCTGGAATTGCTTTAGATAACAATCACTCTAAAGTGGGCACCCAACCAATGGGAATAGATTAAAGGAAGAAGCCATAAGAACTTCATGAAATTTAGACATTTCTAAAAGAAAAATATTTATTTAATAGTACATAAATGGAACACTTTGGAGCAATGAACATGAGCTTGAGGGGGTTGAGAGGGGCAGTGGCTGGCAATGTGCTGAGGTCCATAATGTCCCAGAGAGTCGGACACAACTGAACAACTAAACAATAAACAGGATATATGCTCTTTTACCTTGAATTCCGAAACCACTGAATTGTTTAAATGGCGTTTCCCAACATGCCCATTTTGGGATACATGAACAAACATTTTTGTGCTTCTATCAGAGCTGGTTTCTCCCCCATATTAGATCTGTTTTCCAAGTCACTCCCTGCAGGACCATGGAGACAGGTTTGTAATTCTTTACATTCCTAGGACCGTGTCACAGCCTGTACCTCTAGGAATGCTTACTAAGGAGTCTGTCTTAGAACTGAAACCACATGAAGAGAGGAAGATGCTCAAATGAGCCATTAACTTCCGAATCCTCCACTTGGCACAGGGTACAATGACAATACCCCCAAAACTGGGCTAGTCTGGGACAATACAATGGGGCATTTGCTGCGAATACGCTGAATGTGCCAACTACTAGACTTATATGAATATTACCTTTGTTTCAATATCATTTCGGATAATGTTTTATTTAATAAACCTCACACTTAAAGTGTACAAATCTACATGTGAACTTTTACTAATATTTTTTGCAGGACTTTCCTATTTCTGAATCCTCCTTTATAATGACTTACTGGTTGGTTTTGCTTCCAAAGCATTTTGGGATGAGAGATTTCATACTAATAAATGTCAAATGTGATGAACGCTCTACCATTTCCATTATAGGTCTATAGGCCCCAACACAGATGTTTAAGGCACCTTACTAGCTACAGGGTTAAATGATGGTACAGATTTCGGTACTCCCCAAGCCGAGGTAATGAAGGAGACTTTAGAAGATGTCAGCATTTAACTGATAGCTTATTTAATGGTGTTGAGCCGTGCAATGGTAGAAATCTTCAGATTGACTTCCTTTGTCAGAAGGCATCTCTTCATCCTCTCTAAAGAAGATAATATTGTCCTCCAAGTAAGCCCGATCTACACCCATCCTAATCACTCTAGCTTGACCCAACACCTTTGTACATTCTTTATACCATCCTATGCTTCCTTACCTATCACATTTCCTATATGAAGATCATTATTATTTTCGTGGCAATGCTCTCACGGCTCACATTGTATATTACTTATCTCTTTAGCCCCTTTTTCTGTTTTTTTGTTTAGCGAACACATAAATTATTTCTGATCTAGTGGACCTACCTGGCATCTAATCAACAGCTCCAACCAGTAAATGACCTACCGAACAATAAGAGACACCATGGCCATAGTATAGACTACTAATCATGGGTATCATCCACAGTGCAACACCGTATAATAAACATTAATATCCAAATATACAAGAGATACAGAGCTCCTAGCACGGTTACAAACCCCCCAGAAACATACATCCGACCGAGTAGCCAAAAACAATACCCTAGGGTCATACAAAAAAAAAATCTACATTAAAGTAAATATCTATCTATCATAACACAGACTGAGCAAAATAGCAATAGATGGGTTTATCCAACTATACTATGGAAGTAGGTCCTGAGAAAACAGAAAGAAAGAGTGTGAGAAGTGCACAGTGTGGGGCACCACAAGTCTCGCCCCACCCCCCGGCCATCAATTCCTGCTATAATCCTTAAATAGCTCACTCTGTGCAACAAGAGATTCAAACAAAATGAGATAGTGCACATGTGAGACGGCAGAAATAGACACACAGTAAAGTGTATGTGATATGGGCAGGGAGCGGGTCACATCTAGCACCGGGTACTGAGCTATAGGGAGTGGGTCACATCTAGCACCAGGCACTGAGAATGGGTCACATCTAGCACCAGGTACTGAGCTATAGGGAGCGGGTCACATCTAGCACCAGGTACTGAGAGCGGGTCACATCTAGCACCAGGTACTGAGAGCGGGTCACATCTAGCACCAGGTACTGAGAGCGGGTCACATCTAGCACCAGGTACTGAGAGCGGGTCACATCTAGCACCAGGTACTGAGCTATAGGGAGCGGGTCACATCTAGCACCAGGTACTGAGAGCGGGTCACATCTAGCACCAGGTACTGAGCTATAGGGAGCGGGTCACATCTAGCACCAGGTACTGAGCCATAGAGAGCGGGTCACATCTAGCACCAGGTACTGAGCCATAGAGAGCGGGTCACATCTAGCACCAGGTACTGAGCTATAGGGAGCGGGTCACATCTAGCACCAGGTACTGTTATAGGGAGCGGGTCACATCTAGCACCAGGTACTGAGCTATAGGGAGCGGGTCACATCTAGCACCAGGTACTGAGCTATAGGGAGCGGGTCACATCTAGCACCAGGTACTGAGCTATAGGGAGCGGGTCACATCTAGCACCAGGTACTGAGCTATAGGGAGCGGGTCACATCTAGCACCGGGGTACTGAGCTATAGGGAGCGGGTCACATCTAGCACCAGGTACTGAGCTATAGGGAGCGGGTCACATCTAGCACCGGGTACTGAGCTATAGGGAGCGGGTCACATCTAGCACCAGGTACTGAGCTATAGGGAGCGGGTCACATCTAGCACCGGGTACTGAGCTATAGGGAGCGGGTCACATCTAGCCAGGACAGGGCACTTTATTATTACCCTTTATTTGTGACACTCACATAAACTCCCAGCATGCACATGATCCAGTGTACACAATACAAAACAAATTCCTGCCCACAGCCCACTTTTGGCAAAGCATGAGTGATCCCAGCCCCCCCATTATAGGGTATGAGTCAGAACAGACCCCCATCCATGGAATTAGTGAGAACACTTCCTATGCCAAGTTTTGTTTGAGACCACCCCCATCCCATTGAATTAGAGAGACGACCCCTTCCCCCCTCACCACCCCTCTGGATCTTACCTTTGTCTTGGGAGGAGACAAGAAAGGCCAGATAGGAAACACAAAGCACCAGGACTCGAGTACACCTGCAAGGAAAGGAACAACTCACTGCAAGCTCATAGCAAGAGTAACACACTGGGGTCCCCAACACAATGACACACAGACTCAACACAAAGACACACAGACTCAACACAAAGTAACACACTAGGGTCCCCAACACAATGACACACAGACTCAACACAAAGTAACACACTGGGGTCCCCAACACAATGACACACAGACTCAACACAAAGTAACACACTGGGGTCCCCAACACAGTGACTCACAGACTCAACACAAAGTAACACACTGGGGTCCCCAACACAGTGACACACAGACTCAACACAAAGTAACACACTGGGGTCCCCAACACAATGACACACAGACTCAACACAAAGTAACACACTGGGGTCCCCAACACAGTGACTCACAGACTCAACACAAAGTAACACACTGGTGTCCCCAACACAATGACACACAGACTCAACACAAAGTAACACACTGGTGTCCCCAACACAATGACACACAGACTCAACACCAAGTAACACACTGGGGTCCCCAACACAATGACACACAGACTCAACACAAAGTAACACACTGGGGTCCCCAACACAGTGACTCACAGACTCAACACAAAGTAACACACTGGTGTCCCCAACACAATGACACACAGACTCAACACAAAGTAACACACTGGGGTCCCCAACACAGTGACACACAGACTCAACACAAAGTAACACACTGGGGTCCCCAACACAATGACACACAGACTCAACACAAAGTAACACACTGGGGTCCCCAACACAGTGACTCACAGACTCAACACAAAGTAACACACTGGGGTCCCCAACACAGTGACTCACAGACTCAACACAAAGTAACACACTGGGGTCCCCAACACAGTGACACACAGACTCAACACAAAGTAACACACTGGTGTCCCCAACACAATGACACATAGACTCAACACAAAGTAACACACTGGGGTCCCCAACACAATGACACACAGACTCAACACAAAGTAACACACTGGGGTCCCCAACACAATGACACACAGACTTAACACAAAGTAACACACTGGGGTCCCCAACACAGTGACACACAGACCAAAGACTCAACACAAAGTAACACCTGAGGATAATGTCTGGGCTGCAGGTCACACTCACTCTCTGAGCTCTGGATCACACTGGGCTGCAGGTCACACTCACACCACACTGGGCTGCAGGTCACACTCACACCACACTGGAGGCAGGACACAAGTCACTTCTTACCTGAGGATCATGTCTGGGCTGCAGGTCACACTCACTCTCTGAGCTCTGGATCACACTCGGCTGCAGGTCACACTCACTCTCTGACCTCTGGATCACACTGGGCTGCAGGTCACACTCACTCTCTGAGCTCTGGATCACACTGGGCTGCAGGTCACACTCACACCACACTGGAGGCAGGACACAAGTCACTTCTTACCTGAGGATCATGTCTGGGCTGCAGGTCACACTCACTCTCTGAGCTCTGGATCACACTGGGCTGCAGGTCACACTCACACCACACTGGGCTGCAGGTCACACTCACACTCTGGATCACATTGGGCTGCAGGTCACACTCACACTCTGGATCACATTGGGCTGCAGGTCACACTCACACCACACTGAGCTGCAGGTCACACTCACACCACACTGGGCTGCAGGTCACACTCACACTCTGGATCACATTGGGCTGCAGGTCACACTCACACTCTGGATCACATTGGGCTGCAGGTCACACTCACACTCTGGATCACATTGGGCTGCAGGTCACACTCACACTCTGGATCACATTGGGCTGCAGGTCACACTCACACCACACTGGGCTGCAGGTCACACTCACTCTCTGAGCTCTGGATCACATTGGGCTGCAGGTCACACTCACTCTCTGAGCTCTGGATCACATTGGGCTGCAGGTCACACTCACACTCTGGATCACATTGGGCTGCAGGTCACACTCACACTCTGGATCACATTGGGCTGCAGGTCACACTCAGGATCACATTGGGCTGCAGGTCACACTCACACCACACTGAGCTGCAGGTCACACTCACACTCTGGATCACATTGGGCTGCAGGTCACACTCACACTCTGGATCACATTGGGCTGCAGGTCACACTCACACTCTGGATCACATTGGGCTGCAGGTCACACTGACTCTCTGAGCTCTGGATCACATTGGGCTGCAGGTCACACTCACACTCTGGATCACATTGGGCTGCAGGTCACACTCACACTCTGGATCACACTGGGCTGCAGGTCACACTCACACCACACTGGGCTGCAGGTCACACTCACACCACACTGGGCTGCAGGTCACACTCACACTCTGGATCACATTGGGCTGCAGGTCACACTCACACTCTGGATCACATTGGGCTGCAGGTCACACTCACACTCTGGATCACATTGGGCTGCAGGTCACACTCACACCACACTGGGCTGCAGGTCACACTCACATCACACTGGGCTGCAGGTCACACTCACACTCTGGATCACATTGGGCTGCAGGTCACACTCACACTCTGGATCACATTGGGCTGCAGGTCACACTCACACTCTGGATCACATTGGGCTGCAGGTCACACTCACACTCTGGATCACATTGGGCTGCAGGTCACACTCACACTCTGGATCACATTGGGCTGCAGGTCACACTCACACTCTGGATCACATTGGGCTGCAGGTCACACTCACACTCTGGATCACATTGGGCTGCAGGTCACACTCACACCACACTGGGCTGCAGGTCACACTCACTCTCTGGATCACATTGGGCTGCAGGTCACACTCACTCTCTGGATCACATTGGGCTGCAGGTCACACTCACTCTCTGGATCACATTGGGCTGCAGGTCACACTCACTCTCTGGATCACATTGGGCTGCAGGTCACACTCACACTCTGGATCACATTGGGCTGCAGGTCACACTCACACTCTGGATCACATTGGGCTGCAGGTCACACTCACTCTCTGGATCACATTGGGCTGCAGGTCACACTCACTCTCTGGATCACATTGGGCTGCAGGTCACACTCACACCACACTGGGCTGCAGGTCACACTCACACTCTGGATCACATTGGGCTGCAGGTCACACTCACACTCTGGATCACATTGGGCTGCAGGTCACACTCACACCACACGAGGCTGCAGGTCACACTCACACCACACTGGGCTGCAGGTCACACTCACACCACACTGGGCTGCAGGTCACACTCACACTCTGGATCACATTGGGCTGCAGGTCACACTCACACTCTGGATCACATTGGGCTGCAGGTCACACTCACACTCTGGATCACATTGGGCTGCAGGTCACACTCACACCACACTGGGCTGCAGGTCACACTCACACTCTGGATCACATTGGGCTGCAGGTCACACTCACACTCTGGATCACATTGGGCTGCAGGTCACACTCACACCACACTGGGCTGCAGGTCACACTCACACCACACTGGGCTGCAGGTCACACTCATTCTCTGGATCACATTGGGCTGCAGGTCACACTCACTCTCTGGATCACACTGGGCTGCAGGTCACACTCACTCTCTGGATCACATTGGGCTGCAGGTCACACTCATTCTCTGGATCACATTGGGCTGCAGGTCACACTCACTCTCTGGATCACATTGGGCTGCAGGTCACACTCACACTCTGGATCACATTGGGCTGCAGGTCACACTCACACCACACTGGGCTGCAGGTCACACTCACACTCTGGATCACACTGGGCTGCAGGTCACACTCACTCTCTGGATCACATTGGGCTGCAGGTCACACTCACTCTCTGGATCACATTGGGCTGCAGGTCACACTCACACCACACTGGGCTGCAGGTCACACTCACACTCTGGATCACATTGGGCTGCAGGTCACACTCACACTCTGGATCACATTGGGCTGCAGGTCACACTCACTCTCTGAGCTCTGGATCACATTGGGCTGCAGGTCACACTCACACCACACTGGGCTGCAGGTCACACTCACACCACACTGGGCTGCAGGTCACACTCACACCACACTGGAGGCAGGACACAAGTCACTTCTTACCTGAGGATCATGTCTGGGCTGCAGGTCACACTCACTCTGAGCTCTGGATCACACTGGGCTGCAGGTCACACTCACTCTGAGCTCTGGATCACACTGGGCTGCAGGTCACACTCACACTCTGGATCACATTGGGCTGCAGGTCACACTCACACTCTGGATCACATTGGGCTGCAGGTCACACTCACTCTCTGGATCACATTGGGCTGCAGGTCACACTCACTCTCTGAGCTCTGGATCACATTGGGCTGCAGGTCACACTCACACCACACTGGGCTGCAGGTCACACTCACACCACACTGGGCTGCAGGTCACACTCACACCACACTGGGCTGCAGGTCACACTCACACCACACTGGAGGCAGGACACACTCACACCACACTGGGCTGCAGGTCACACTCACACCACACTGGGCTGCAGGTCACACTCACACTCTGGATCACATTGGGCTGCAGGTCACACTCACTCTCTGGATCACATTGGGCTGCAGGTCACACTCACTCTCTGGATCACATTGGGCTGCAGGTCACACTCACTCTCTGAGCTCTGGATCACATTGGGCTGCAGGTCACACTCACACCACACTGGAGGCAGGACACAAGTCACTTCTTACCTGAGGATCATGTCTGGGCTGCAGGTCACACTCACTCTCTGAGCTCTGGATCACACTGGGCTGCAGGTCACACTCACTCTCTGAGCTCTGGATCACATTGGGCTGCAGGTCACACTCACACCACACTGGGCTGCAGGTCACACTCACACCACACTGGGCTGCAGGTCACACTCACTCTCTGGATCACACTGGGCTGCAGGTCACACTCACTCTCTGGATCACATTGGGCTGCAGGTCACACTCACACCACACTGGAGGCAGGACACAAGACACTTCTTACCTGAGGATCATGTCTGGGCTGCAGGTCACACTCACTCTGAGCTCTGGATCACACTGACTCACACTCACACCAACTGCTTTGTGATAAAGTGGAGGGTGTGGGCAGTGCAGGAGGCTGCTGGGTCCTAGAGTCCTCCACTTCCCTGCACATTATCCCAGGTCTCAGTTGCTGAGCATTAAACTGCTTTTATTTTGAGACTTTTCGTGTTGTTCTTAAGTGATCAGAATCAGCAGATACAGATAATAAATTCCCAGGATAGAAACAAAGAAAAAACTGTGTGAGATATGGGGGAGTGAAAGGGTTAACCACAGAGCAACCTGTCACTCAATCCCAAGACTCAAGAATGTGCTTAAGATTTGTCACCAAATACAAGAAATGAACCGACTTATAGGGTTAATACAACATCACAATATACAATGGTCTAAAGAATGGATGGATTACATTAGGGCGCGCGGGTCCACAATAAGCGCTACGTATATATATAAATCTCTCTCTCTATATATATATATATATTAATATATATATTTTAGTACAAACAATGCAGAGCACATTGGTGACTGAATTCCAATGAGACCACAATGCCGCTCAGTCCAAAGCCACTATATACATGGCTGCTTTTAAGCTCACTGTATTTCACAGCTTTAAGCACAGCACTGGATGTATTATATATATATATACACACAGGTTTATTACATTTCACCTCCCAGGAAGACAATCTTCCATCGCCTCAACACACAGTGTAGGAACTTTTTCTCCAGTCTCAGATATCAAAGTCCAAAGATGGGAGTGTCCAGTTTGCCCTCAGTCTTCCAACCGGCCATTAGTGTTTAAGCAGGCCATTAGTCTTCCAGTTTGCCATTAGTCTTTAAGCAGGCCATTAGTCTTCCAGTTTGCCATTAGTCTTTAAGCAGGCCATTAGTCTTCCAGTTTGCCATTAGTCTTTAAGCAGGCCATTAGTCTTCCAGTTTGCCATTAGTCTTCCAGTTTGCCATTAGTCTTTAAGCAGGCCATTAGTCTTCCAGTTTGCCATTAGTCTTTAAGCAGGCCATTAGTCTTCCAGTTTGCCATTAGTCTTCCAACCGGCCATTAGTCTTTAAGCAGGCCATTAGTCTTCCAGTTTGCCATTAGTCTTCCAGTTTGCCATTAGTCTTTAAGCAGGCCATTAGTCTTCCAGTTTGCCATTAGTCTTTAAGCAGGCCATTAGTCTTCCAGTTTGCCATTAGTCTTCCAACCGGCCATTAGTCTTTAAGCAGGCCATTAGTCTTCCAGTTTGCCATTAGTCTTCCAGTTTGCCATTAGTCTTTAAGCAGGCCATTAGTCTTCCAGTTTGCCATTAGTCTTTAAGCAGGCCATTAGTCTTCCAGTTTGTACTCAGTCTTCCAACAGGCCATTAGTCTTCCAGTATGCCATTAGTCTTCCAGCTGGCCATAAGTTCCACTTGACATTTTTATTGCTTTTTGAATTCCAGTCTTTAGTTGATTTTAAAACTCATTCCAAATGTCAGCAGTTACATAATAATAATAATAATAATAATAATAATAATAATAATAATATTACAATTCCTAAAAACAGTTACATTATAATAATAATAATAATAATAATAATGATAATAATAATAATAATAATAATAATAATGACAATAATATTCCTAATAACAGTTACCTTTTAATATTAATAATAATAATAATAACAATAATAATAATGATAATAACAATAATATTCCTAATAACAGTTACAATATAATAATTATAATAATAATAATAATAATAATAATAATATTCCTAATAACAGTTACATTATAATAATATTAATAATAATAATAATAATATTCCTAATAACAGTTACGTAATAATAATAATAATAATAATATTCCTAATAACAGTTACATTATAATAATATTAATAATAATAATACAATTCCTAAAAACAGTTACATTATAATAATAATAATAATAATATTCCTAATAACAGTTACGTAATAATAATAATACAATTCCTAAAAACAGTTACATTATAATAATAACGATAATAATAATAATAATAATAATAATAATAACAATAATATTCCTAATAACAGTTACATTTCATTAATAATAATAATAATAATAATAATAATAATATTCCTGATAACAGTTACAGTATAATAATATTCCTAAAAACAGTTACATTATAATAACAGTAACATTATAATAATAATAATAATAATAATAATATTAATAATATTCCTAATAACAGTTACAATCACATATATATCTTTGTCCTAATTGCGAGCTTGTCTGTAACGCTCGCAAAGTTCAAGCCCGTAACTCGATTTTAACTGCCACACAGGGTGAGAGAGGGGGGGAAGAAACACAGGGGTGGGAGAGCAGGGCAAAGAGACACAGGGGAGGGAGTAGAGGGGAGAAGAGACAAAGGAGAGGGAGAGGGGGGAAAGAGACACAGGGGAGCGAGTGTGGGGGGGAGACACAGGGGTGAGAGAGGGGGCGAGAAACACAGGGACGGCAGAGCAGGGCAAAGAGACACACGGGAGGGAGAGCAGGGCAAAGAGACACAGGGGAGAGAGTGGGGGGGGGGAGACACAGGGGTGAGAGGGGGGGAGAAACACAGGGGTGGGAGAGCAGGGCAAAGAGACACACGGGAGGGAGAGCAGGGCAAAGAGACACAGGGGAGAGAGTGGGGGGGGGAGACACAGGGGTGAGAGGGGGGGAGAAACACAGGGGTGGGAGAGCAGGGCAAAGAGACACACGGGAGGGAGAGCAGGGCAAAGAGACACAGGGGAGAGAGTGGGGGGGGAGACACAGGGGTGAGAGGGGGGGAGAAACACATGGGTGGGAGAGCAGGGCAAAGAGACACAGGGGAGGGAGTAGAGGGGAGAAGAGACACAGGAGAGGGAGTAGAGAGGAGAAGAGACACAGGAGAGGGAGAGGGGGAAAGAGACATAGGGGAGTGAGTGGGGGGGGAGACACAGGGGTGAGAGAGGGGGGGGAGAAACACAGGGACGGCAGAACAGGGCAAAGAGACACAGGGGTGGGAGAGCAGGGCAAAGAGACACAGGGGAGGGAGTAGAGGGGAGAAGAGACACAGGAGAGGGAGAGGGGGGAAGAGAGACATAGCGTTGAGGGGGGGACACTGGGAAAGGAGAGGGGGAAAGAAACACGGGGGTGAGAAATGGGTGAGAGGGGAACAAAGAGACACAAGAGGGAGAGGGGAAAAGAGTCACAGGGGTGAGAGAGGAGGGGGAAGAGACAAAGGAGAGGGAGAGGGAGGCAAGCGACACAAGGGAGTGAGAGGGGGGAAGAGACACAGGAGAGGGAGACGGGGGCAAAGAGACACTGGGGAGTGAGTGAGGGGAATGAGACACTGGGAAAAGAGAGGGGGGCAAAGTGACACAGGGTAAGGAGAGGGGGGAGAGACACAGGGGAGGGACATGATAAGAGAGACACAGGGACGGCAGAGCAGGGCAAAGACACAGGGGAGGGAGAGAAGGGCAAAGAGACACAGGGGAGGGAGAGCAGGGCAAAGAGACCCAGAGGAGGGAGTAGAGGGGAGAAGAGACACAGGAGAGGGATAGATAGAGTTGAGGGGGGGCACAGGGGAAGGAGAGGGGGAAAGAAACACGGGGGTGAGAAATGGGTGAGAGGGGAACAAAGAGACACAAGAGTGGGGAAACAAGTCATAGGGATGAGAGAGGGGGAAGAGACACAGGAGAAGGAGAGGGAGGCAAAGAGATACAGGGGTGGTAGAGTGGGGGAAGAGACACAGGTGAGGGAGAGGGGGGCAAAGAGACACTTGGGAGGCAGTGAGGGGAAAGAGACACTGGGTAGAGAGAGGAGGGCAAAGAGACACAGGGGAGGAAGTGGGGGAGAGACACAGGGGAGGGAGAGGGGGAGAGACACAGGGGAGGGAGGAGGGGGAAGAGAGACACAAGGGAGGGAGAGGAGAAGAGAGACACAGGGTAGGGAGAGAGGGCAAAGAGACATAGGGGAGGGAAAGGGGGGCAAAGAGACATATGGTAGCGAGAGGGGGGAAGAGACACAGGGGAGAGAGGGAGGAAGAGACACAGGGGAGAGAGGGGGGAAGAGAGACACAGGGTAGGGAGAGTGGGGCAAACAGACATAGGGGAGGGGGGGAGAAACACAGGGATGCCAGAGCAGGGCAAAGAGACACAGGGGAGGGAGAGCAGGGCAAAGAGACACAGGGGAGGGAGTAGAGGGGAGAAGAGACACAGGAGAGGGAGAGGGGAAGAGAGACACAGGGACGGTAGAGCAGGTCAAAGAGACACAGGGGAGGGAGAGCAGGGCAAAGAGACACAGGGGAGGGAGAGCAGGGCAAAGAGACATAGGGTTGAGGGGGGGCACAGGGGAAGGAGAGGGGGAAAGAAACACGGGGTGAGAAATGGGTGAGAGGGGGGAAGAGACACAGGGGAGAGAGGGGGGGAGAGAGACACAGGGTAGGGAGAGTGGGGCAAACAGACATAGGGGAGGGGGGAGAAACACAGGGATGGCAGAGCAGGGCAAAGAAACATAGGGGAGGGAGAGCAGTGCAAAGAGACACAGGGGAGGGAGTAGAGGGCAGAAGAGTCATAGGAGAGGGAGAGGGGGGAAAGAGACATAGGGTTGAGGGGGGACACAGTGGAAGGAGAGGGGGAAAGAAACATGGGGTGAGAAATGGGTGAGAGGGGAACAAAGAGACACAAGAGGGAGTGGGGAAAAGAGTCACAGGGGTGAGAGGGGGGGGGAAGAAACACAGGGACGGCAGAGCAGGGCAAAGAGACACAGGGGAGGGAGAGCAGGGCAAATAGACATAAGGGAGGGAGTAGAGGGGAGAAGAGACACAGGAGAGGGAGAGGGGGGAAGAGAGACCTAGCGTTGAGGGGGGGGACACAGTGGAAGGAAAGGGGGAAAGAAACACGGGGTGAGAAATGGGTGAGAGGGGAACAAAGAGACACAAGAGGGATTGGGGAAAAGAGTCACAGGGGTGAGAGAGGGGGGAAGAGACAAAGGAGAGGGAGGCAAAGCGACACAAGGGAGTGAGAGGGGGAAGAGACACAGGAGAGGGAGAGGGGGGCAAAGAGACACTGGGGAGGGAGGGAGGGGAAAGAGACACTGGGAAAAGAGAGGGGGCAAAGTGACACAGGGTAAGGAGAGGGGGGAGAGACACAGGGAAAGGACATGGTATGAGAGACACAGGGACGGCAGAGCAGGTCAAAGAGACACAGGGGAGGGAGAGCAGGGCAAAGAGACAGGGGAGAAAGAGCAGGGCAAAGAGACCCAGGGGAGGGAGTAGAGGGGAAAAGAGACACAGGAGAGGGATAGGGGGAAAGAGACATAGGGTTGAGGGGGGTGGGCACAGGGATAGGAGAGGGGGAAAGAAACACGGGGGTGAGAAATGGGTGAGAGGGGAACAAAGAGACACAAGAGTGGGGAAACAAGTCATAGGGATGAGAGAGGGGGAAGAGACACAGGAGAAGGAGAGGGAGGCAAAGAGATACAGGGGAGGAAAGGGGGGGGGAGAAGAGACACAGGAGAAGGAGAGGGAGGCAAAGGGATACAGGGGTGGGAAAGGGGGGGAGAGACACAGGAGAGGGAGAGGGGGGCAAAGAGACACAGGGGAGGGAGTGATGGGAAAGAGACACTGGGTAGAGAGAGGGGCAAAGAGACACAGGGGAGGGAGAGGGGGAGAGACACAGGGGAGGGAGAGGGGAATAGAGACACAGGGGAGGGAGAGGGGAAGAGAGAAACAGGGTAGGGAGAGTGTGGCAAAGAGACATAGGGGAGGGAAAGGGGGGGCAAAGAGACATAGGTTAGCAAGAGGGGGGAAGAGACACAGGGGAGAGAGGGGGGGAAGAGACACAGGGGGGAGAGGGGGGAAGAGAGACACAGGGTAGAGAGAGTGGGGCAAACAGACATAGGG
>CM050173.1:120002050-120029550 GCA_027410445.1 Discoglossus pictus
AACCCCTCTCCCCATTTCTCTCCCCTTTTCCCATCTCACTCCCCTCTTCCTATATCTCTCCCCCTCTCCCCATCTCTCTCCCCTCTTCCTATATCTCTCCCCCTCTTCCCATCTCTCTCCCATCTTCCTATATCTCTCCCCCTCTTACTATATCTCTCCCCTCTCCCCATTTCTCTCCCCTTTTCCCATCTCTCTCCCCTCTTCCTATATCTCTCCCCCTCTTACTATCTCTCTCCCCTCTCCCCATTTCTCTCCCCTTTTCCCATCTCACTCCCCTCTTCCTATTTCTCTCCCCCTCTTACTATCTCTCTCCCCTCTCCCCATTTCTCTCCCCTTTTCCCATCTCACTCCCCTCTTCCTATATCTCTCCCCCTCTTCCTATATATCTCCCCTCTCCCCATTTCTCTCCCCTTTTCCCATCTCTCTCCCCTCTTCCTACATCTCACCCTCTTACTATCTCTCTCCCCCTCTCCCCATCTCACTCCCCTCTTCCTATATCTCTCCCCCTCTTCCTATCTCTCTCCCCTCTCCCCATTTCTCTCCCCTTTTCCCATCTCACTCCCCTCTTCCTCTATCTCTCCCCCTCTTCCTATCTCTCTCCCCCTCTCCCCATTTCTCTCCCCTTTTCCCATCTCTCTCCCCTCTTCCTATATCTCTCCCCCTCTTCCTATATATCTCCCCTCTCCCCATTTCTCTCCCCTTTTCCCATCTCTCTCCCCTCTTCCTATATCTCACCCTCTTACTATCTCTCTCCCTTTCTCCCCATCTCTCTCCCCTCTTCCTATATCTCTCCCCCTCTTACTATCTCTCTCCCCTCTCCCCATTTCTCTCCCCTTTTCCCATCTCACTCCCCTCTTCCTATATCTCTCCCCTCTCCCCATCTCTCTCCCCTCTTCCTATATCTCTCCCCCTCTTACTATCTCTCTCCCCTCTTCCCATTTATCTCCCCTTTTCCCATCTCACTCCCCTCTTCCTATATCTCTCCCCCTCTTACTATATCTCTCCCCTCTCCCCATTTCTCTCCCCTTTTCCCATCTCACTCCCCTCTTCCTATATCTCTCCCCCTCTTCCTATCTCTCCCCCCCTCCCCCCCATCTCTCTCCCCTTTTCCCATCTCACTCCCCTCTTCCTATATCTCTCCCCCTCTTCCTATCTCTCTCCCCCTCTCCCCATCTCTCTCCCCTTTTCCCATCTCACTCCCCTCTTCCTATATCTCTCCCCCTCTTCCTATCTCTCCCCCCTCCCCATTTATCTCCCCTTTTCCCATCTCACTCCCCTCTTCCTATATCTCTCCCCCTCTTCCTATCTCCCCCCCCTCCCCATTTATCTCCCCTTTTCCCATCTCACTCCCCTCTTCCTATATCTCTCCCCCTCTTCCTATCTCTCCCCCCTCCCCATTTATCTCCCCTTTTCCCATCTCACTCCCCTCTTCCTATATCTCTCCCCCTCTTCCTATCTCTCTCCCCTCTCCCCATTTCTCTCCCCTTTTCCCATCTCTCTCCCCTCTTCCTATATCTCTCCCCCTCTTCCTATATATCTCCCCCTCTCCCCATTTCTCTCCCCTTTTCCCATCTCTCTCCCCTCTTCCTATATCTCACCCTCTTACTATCTCTCTCCCCCTCTCCCCATCTCACTCCCCTCTTCCTATATCTCTCCCCCTCTTACTATCTCTCTCCCCTCTCCCCATTTATCTCCCCTTTTCCCATCTCACTCCCCTCTTCCTATATCTCTCCCCCTCTTACTATCTCTCTCCCCTCTCCCCATTTATCTCCCCTTTTCCTATATCTCTCCCCCTCTTCCTATATCTCTCCCCCTCTCCCCATCTCTCTCCCCTCTTCCTATATCTCTCCCCCTCTTACTATATCTCTCCCCTCTCCCCATTTATCTCCCCTTTTCCCATCTCACTCCCCTCTTCCTATATCTCTACCCCTCTTACTATCTCTCTCCCCTTCTCCCCATCTCTCTCCCTATCTATCTATTTCCTTATCTATTTCCCCCTTCCCCTTGTTCTGTAGAAATACAAATATCCATACATTATTTAGTAGGTCTTTTTTTATGCCCACGAGATGGTTCCTGGCTAACTCATACATGCCTGGCGGTGATTTGCGCCCTTCGGTTTCCTTTAGCCTAGTTTTCATTTTTTTCATTTTTTTTCTCGCTTAGCCGATTTTCGAATGGCGAAATCTGCAAATTCAGCTTAAATTTGCATTCAATCTCACTTCCAGGCGTCCTGGCGTTCCCTCCCATGCTGCATGTGAGTGTTTTTTTTATTTTATTTTTTTATTTTGTCTTGTTATCCCTGTCGATTTTCGCAGTTTGACCGTTAAAGTCACATGTTTCCGAGGTCGTTTTTTTGCCCCCGAGTTTCCGAGGTCGGATTTTATTTTTCTAAGTCCTGCATTCCTCAACTGCTTGCCGCCTAAGTAAGTCCCGTGTTTCTTAACTGCTTGCAGGCTAAGTCCCGTGTGTTTCAATGCCTCAACGGCTCGCCTCGCTTCTCAAGGCTTTCAGGGCAACGCTTCAACTGCATCGCCTAAGTGCTCCGAGCTTAGAAGGCTTCTATGCGTTAACGTCTTGCCTCGCTTTGCGAGGCTCGCAGTTGTGGTCCTATTGCCATATTTGCAGGGTGATGAGCACCTTTGGAAGGCTTCTATGCGTTAAAGGCTCGCCTTGCAGTTGGGGCCTTATGGGCTGAAAACGTCTCGTCTCGCTTTGTGAGGCTCGCATATGTGACGGCGAATCGTATTTGACAATTATAATATGTGATTGTCAACCCTGCCCACCTAATATAAGTATTCCTTATTTACTACTAGTAGAGAGAGCACCCTACCTTGTTGTGGTCCGAGGTGTTTTGCACCTGCTGCACCAGCCGTAGCTCTACCACTGCTGCAAGAGTAATACTGATTTTTATAAAATATTGAAAAGATAAAGGATTTTAGAAGCAAGTTAAATGTTTAATATTTTGTGTAATTATAGAAAACATTGTGTATTTTTCCCCATAAAGTGTCATATGTAATTTGAGAAATTCATTTAATGTCATATATCTTGTCCAAGTTTGGTGGCCATATAATGTTTTGGTTTATTTAGATTAATTTTGGTCCAATTATGCTTAGGTTTAGGTATAGGTATGTATGTGATTTGCTAAATTTGGTTGTTTTTGTCATGATTCTTACAAAGAAGATTTGAGGAGATCTACAGTGCCTTGCAAAAGTATTCACCCCCTTGACTTTTTACCTATTTTGTTACATTACAGCCTTAAGGTCAATGTTTTGTTAATCTGAATTGAAGTGAAATGAGAAAAATATATACATAAAACTATTTTTTTTTAGAAATAGAAAACAGAAAATTGGCGTGTGCGTATGTATTCCCCCCCTTTGTTATGAAGACCATAAAAAGCTCTGGTGCAACCAATTACCTTCAGGAGTCACATAATTAGTGACATGATGTCCACCTGTGTGAAATCTAAGTGTCACATGATCTGCCATTACATATACACACTACAGAGGCTACAACACCTAAGCAAGAGGCACCACTAACCAAACACTGCCATGAAGACTTAGAAACTCTCCAAACAATGTTGTTGTGAGGTACAAATCAGGTTTAGGTTATAAAAAAATATCCAAATCTTTGATGATCTCCAGGAGCACCATCAAATCTATCATAACCAAATGGAAAGAACATGGCACAACAGCAAACCTGCCAAGAGACGGCCGCCCACCAAAACTCACGGACCGGGCAAGGAGGGCATTAATCAGAGAGGCAGCACAGAGACCTAAGGTAACCCTGGAGGAGCTGCAGAGATCCACAGCAGAGACTGGAGTATCTGTACATAGGACGACAATCAGCCGTACGCTCCATAGAGTTGGGCTTTATGGCAGAGTGGCCAGAAGGAAGCCATTACTTTCACCAAAAAACAAAATGGCACGTTTTGAGTTTGCGAAAATCCATGTGGGAGACTCCCAAAATGTATGGAGGAAGGTGCTCTGGTCTGATGAGACTAAATTTAACTTTTTGGCCATCAAACAAAACGCTATGTCTGGCGCAAACCCAACACATCCCATCACCCAAAGAGCACCATCCCCACAGTGACACATGGCGGTGGCGCATCATGCTGTGGGGATGTCTGGGAAACTGGTCAGAGTTGGGGGAAAGATGGATGGTGCTAAATACAGGGATATTCAGGAGCAAAACCTGCACCCCTCTGTGCGTGATTTGAGGCTAGGACGGAGGGTCACCTTCCAGCAGGACAATGACCCCAAACACACTGCTAAAGCAACACTTGGGGGGTGTAAGGGGAGACATGTAAATGTGTTTGAATGGCCGAGTCACAGCCCAGACCTCAAGCCAATAGGAAACCTGTGGTCAGACTTAGAGATTGCTGTCCACAAGCACAAACCATCCAACTGGAAGGAGCTGGAGCAGCAAGGAGGAATGGGCAAAAATCCCAGTGGTAAGATGTGGCAAGCTCATAGAGACTTATCCAAATCGACTTGGAGCTGTGATTACCGCAAAAGGTGGCGCTACAAAGTATTGTCTTTAGGGGGGTGAATAGTTATGCACAGGGACTTGTTCTGTTATTTTGTCCTATTTGTTGTTTGCTTTACAATAAAAAAAAAAAAATCTTCAAAGTTGTGGGCATGCTCTGTAAATGAAATGATGCAAAATCTCAAACAAGGTTGTGAGGCAACAAAACACAAAAAATGCCAAGGGAGGTGAATACTTTTGCAAGGCACTGTGTATATATATATATATATACTAGCGACTTGCCCATCAAAAAATGACGGCAATGAGATGTGTATGTTTGGAAAGATGTTTAGTTATTAATATACGTATTTGACACTTGTAAGATTTTAGTTATGATGAAATAAGTAGCATTGTGATATTAAACATGTTTATTTTTGTAAAATGTTCTCTTGGTGAACAGTAACAGTTAAAGCATTTTGTATTAAAAGTATTAACATTTGAATGTAAGAACAGTTGAACTTTAAATTAGTTAGTATTGTAAACTTGAGGTAATGGTTTTTTAACATGCAATTTCTATCTCAAGAATTGTTAACTTAAATATACATTGAATCCAGAGGAAGGCAAACAGTAAAAACCCTCCTTGAAACGTACCCAATTGTATCAGAGAGGGGGAAAAATGAATTCCTTGCTGACCCCATGAACTGGCGATCAGATTACTCCCTGGATTAATGTTTAACATAAAAGACAATACTTACATTGTGACTTAAAACGTGGTTGAGCTCTTAACATGAACTTTGTAATATGTTGAAGTAAAGAACTTGAAAGTATATTTTTTGAAACTTGAACTTTCTTATCTGTCTAAGTAAGGAACTTGAAAATATTGGGCCCTATTAAATTCTCCCTCGTAGTTCTCTCGGTGCTCGCAGCAGGGCTAATTTAATAGCATTGTAAGTTAGAGAAACTTTGCAGTACGTAGGGCTTAAGTAGAAGCCTCTTATTTACGAGGCTGGAATTTAATGAGGCCCATTGTTTTCAAACTTGTAACATTAGAAACAGTAACATAGTTAATTAACATTTTAACATAATTTGTGAAAATAATGCAAGGCAAGTGTTTTGTGAGGCTAATGATATATAAACAGTACTTCTATTAATTATGACTGAAATGTTTATTGATTTGTATTTTTGAATGGTTGACCTTTGTTTGTTGCTATAGTAAATGTTTTAAATTGCACATATAGTTTGGTCTCTGGAAAAGTGGTTCTCTATATTGTGTTTTTTTATATTTTTGCATTTGCTTTTACATTTGTTTTGCATGGGTTTTATTTCTTTAATGAAACGTTAAAGTACTTCATAGTAGACAATGTTTTTAGTAAAAATACTTCCATCTTCTAATAAATCACCTTGACTTTCATTCTTTTCAATGTAAACTTTAATAGCCAGTGGATTTTTGCACCGTGATAACGCAACGTACAATTGGCCATGTACAAATACTGTTTCTTGTAAAAAAATACCCACAGATTTGAACGTTTGTCCTTGTGATTTATTAATGGTCATGGCAAATGTCATAATGATGGGAAATTGGCTTCTTTAAAGTATAAAAGGGAGACTACTTTCACTTGGTGCTAAAGCTATTCTTGGTATGAAAACTCTTTCTCCTTTATGGGTCCCAGTTAAAATTCCAGCATCTATAAAATGGTCCTTTAATTGTTGAACAATTAATATTGTCCCATTGCATAGGCCTTTTTTTGGGGTTCATATTTCGCAGTAACATGACAATCGCACCTTTCTTTAGCTGCAAAATATGTGGTGGCATTCCAGTGGAAAGGTTAGCCTGACTTTCATTGTCATCAGCAAGTACAGTATCAGCACTATGATAATTTCTTTGTGGTGCATTAATTTTTTTAAAGATTTTGTTATTGAGGATTAATGCATCCTTATTTTTACACATTAGTCTGACTTGGTTGGCAAGCTCTGAATATTCCTGATTATTTATGCTACCTTCAAATATAGCCAATATAATATCTTGGTGACAAATCATATGAGCTGGGATCTGCACAGTGTCGTCAGGTAAATGTGGTATTTTTTTCTGTTCTGCCTTCTCGAATTTTAATAAGCCAATCATTGAAATCAGTTTGGCCTTCTGATCTCATGTTTTGTTGCAGTTAAAAATGGGTAAAATGTTTCCATAGTGTGCTTGACTTTATACAGGTTTCGATTATGTCAGTTTGATTTCCATGTACAACGACAGGTAATGTTTGTCTAAAATCGCCACCTAACAACATTACCTTTCCACCAAATGGAAAAGTATTATCCATGACTTCACTAAGCAAACGGTTAATACATTGGAGGGCATAGCATGACATCATTGTGGCCTCATCTATTATAATTAATTTACTTTTTTTCAATTTCTTTGCTTGTAATGATGTCATGCGAATATCTGACACAGAGGTTTCTAAAATAGGCACTGGCAGTTTAAAGCCACTATGTACAGTTCTTCCACCTTCTAACAAAAGTGCAGCAATTCCAGTAGTGGCAAACGGCAGTGCTATTTGACCTTGTGCTCATACTGAACTCATTAATAAATTATATAGATATGTTTTTCCTGATCCGCAAGGTCTATCAAAATAGAAATAAAGCTCTGTGACCATGTCATCATCTATTTCATTTTTAATGGCATTAAATGCTTGCAATTGTAACGTATTTAAAGTTGCAAGTCTTTCTTCTGTTCTATCTACTTGTAGTTGAATGTCTTAGTCTTCAAAGTTTATGTCATCTATAAGACCTGGATCAGGCAAATTAAAACTTACACAACTTAATCCATGAGTTAAAAATACTTTTTGGATTTCCATTAACGCTTTTAAGTGTGCAATGGGTTCATTGTATCGTCGCATAAAGTCTTCAGCCATATTACTTTTAAATGTCTCCCACAAAGCTAATGCATTTGGAGCATTTGAGAAGATACAAATAAATGCAAATTGTTCTCTCATCTGCCGTGGCATTTGACATTGTGCTGCTTCTTCTAAACATCTTTCCCATTCTGTATCATCAGCTAGTAAGTTTCTATGTCTTGCAGCTAAATGGAAGGATTCATATACTATGGCCCTCATTCAATTGCAATTTGGCCAATTGAATAGGGGTCTAAATAAGCACATAACATATTTTTTGAAGAAGTTTTTAGTTAGTAAACATCTATCCAAAAGCAAGGTTTTCAATAACTAAAAACTTATTTAAAAAAATATGTGTTATGTGCTTATTTAGAGCACTATTCAATTGGCCAAATCGCAATTGAATGAGGGCCTATGTCATTAACAGTTATTAACTGTTCAAAATTTTGTGCTTCAGGAACATTTAAAAGTAATATTCGTAAGCAAAAACGTTCAACATCTCTTGGAATGACTGTGTAAATTCTTGGGATTATTTTATTTCCTCTTCTTTTTCTAGGTCTCCATAATCCATTCACAAAAACATATTGATATGGAATTTCAATATATAAGAATTGTGTTGCTTCTGAATCTGTGGAATTTAATTCAAACCATGCAGTTAGTGTTGTGTGACGAAGTTCACTTTGGGCCAATGCATTACTTTCATTTCCAGCATGGAAATACCCTAAATGTCTTTGTGGCAAATGTACTGCTAATCTATATACTTTATGTGATCTATCATGCATTTCAAATTTTAAAAGCCGCCACGTAGCTTCTCGCGCACTGACATAGCGAGCATCTGCGTGAGATGCAAGTTCATCATGTACTAAATCACTACTTTCAGGGTTGTCTGCACTTTTGACGACTACAGTAGCTGCATCATAGCCTTTCTAAATATATTTGTAGACATATTTAATGGATTTGATGGAAGTGCAGGCTTCTACATTAATGTGGGCGTTATACTTCATGAGTAAATGTGGATTGTAGGGTAATACCTATCTATTGTCAACTTTTTTTGCCACAAATAATGGCACTATCTCCTTCTCTTCTTTTATAAAGTGGATAGCCATCACAATTGGCATAGATTCTGTCTCTATAATCTTTTAGAAAATCTTTGGAACATGTATTATTTTCCATACATGGTGATTGTGGATTAAGCTCACCACAGGGTCCATGAATCATGCGATGAGTAACAATCTCATATAGTCTACCATATAGTTCTGGATCTGGTAGTTCTGCAACAATGACTGCATCCACTTTGTCAGCAGTATCTAATTTATCTTGTTCTTAAAGTATTATGAGAAGATGTGAAAGGAAGGCCTATTTTTTTTAATTCAATGGTATATACATAAGCAAGACATTTGCCAAATAAGTGACTTATAGTGATGTCAAGTATTAATTCATTTAATTTAATCTTAAAAACTCAAACTACTAAATCTGGTCTATCGGAAGGACTTTGGCCAAGAAATACATTTTGTGTAATTTCTGGCCATTGGGGATTACATGTAAATGTAAAAAATAAATTGGGTTTGCCAAATTTGGTCACAATAGCCATAGCATCATTGTATCTTTCTCACATATTCCGAGGAGATCCTTGAAAGGAAGATGGTAAAATGATGGCTTTGCCAGCTGTCATGTCTCTGCTTGTAGCCACCTCAGCAACATAGTCCATTAGTCCAGAATATTGTTCTACACGTAGTTTATCTTGTTGATATTTTATAAAGTTTAATTTATTGGCCTCAACTTGCAAATAAGAATCAATAATCCATTGTTGGGTTAGTTTTCCACCACATAAAATTGGATTAAATGTATTTCGAATGGCAATTTGAGCTACTTTAAATTCAAGCATAGAAACATTATTTCTGATTCTGGCTTTAGCATTTGGGTAACTGGGAAGTGTTAATTTTGGTTGCCAACCTGCTTCTCCATGTGGGAAAAAAATGGGATATGTCATTGGATCTAAATTTGGACTTAAGATACTCATATTAATCAATGGTTGCTCCTCATTTCTGGGATATATTCTAATGTCTCTTTGAAATGGTGGTTCTCCTTCATCATTTAGAAACACCATTGCAACCTCATTTGATGTTGGCAAGTTGTAACAATGTTTATCAGTATGTCTGTCTCTTTTAAGTACCATATTGACCTTTGGCATTGGTAATGGATGTCTTTGTGCAGGAAGTTGTTGTTCATTTTCTACTTCTGCCAATTTTTTATAAGCTTTACTGTAGGGTGTGACAGATCCATCTATATGGACTGATATTGCTGGTTCGTCTGTTTTGCCTCCGTCCATGGAATAATATATATGGATGTATATAATAGTATGGGGTAGTCCTGTTGTACACATTGCAACATACATATTGGAAGATGAGAAGGGCACCCAGCTGGACACAAAGGCTAATCACTTAAGTACACACACTTAAGTGATAGGAGCCAGGAACAATAAGGTCCTAACAGACAGAGAGGCGCCTTAACCCCATGAAATCTACAGGTTGTCCCACTCACAAAATCAAGGCAAAAGTTCAGGCTCAGAGAGATGTTACTCTCTCCACCGCCAGAGGTAGAATGAGCAGTTAGCCACGCCTAGTGGGTGGCTCCTGGGGGAGGGGACTCCTGGTTCCCACACCTTAACTCTGTCTGATTGGCCAGAGGTAATTAGGGGTTGACCAAAGGTTGTCACTGCCCCTATTGTGTATGTGAAGGGTTTAAAAATGTGTGTTGTTTCAATAAAAGAGAGTTCACTTTTTGACCAACAACACGGAGCGTGGTCTCGTTCTTGGGGGTGTCGTAATATAGGGGTGATTGTCCATAATGTTATCTAGGTCTATAAAAACAATGGGTAAGCATTTTTTATTTTCTTCCAGCTGCATACGTTGCTCAACAGCTTCCATTGTATCTAGGACATATAGTTGAGCGAATTTGCTTTGCTCTCCTTCCTCTGTATGTAAATGGGAAGTATGATGATAAATTTGTCTTGGATTTTAAAACAGTAAGGACCATGTCCTGGTACATTAGCAGCTAATGTTGCCCCCATAGATGCAAAGGATATGTCACTATTGTGGGATCTTATGTTTGTCTTAACATTTTTGTAGTTTGGAAAAGTAGGTTCAGTCATAATGTTTTGTAAATAGATTGGAAATTCTTTTCTTTCTGGAAGTTTGAACTTGCCTTTTTGACAGCAACTAATAAATTGGCCATCTCTGGATCTCTCCTGTTTAAAATAATAAGCCTCACAAAACTGACATTGAGTATTCATGTTCCCACAATTATGAACCTCTACTGCTAAAGACTTAAGTAAAGGACAATTTGCTTAGCATATATCAGTCTCAGATGAAATGTCATGTGATGTTTCAGGAACAGGTTCTAAATGCTTTGTTTTTTGGTGGCTTTTTTTGGTATATCTTTTATTGGTTTAGGTAAAATGTTATGTAATGTTTCAGGAAGAGGTTCTAAATGCTTTGATTTTTTGGTGGCTTTTTTTTGGTATCTCTTTTATTTTTTCAGGTAAATATGTCATCTGATGTTTGAGGAACAGGTTCTAAATCCTTTGTTTGCTTAGTAGCTTTTTTTGGTGTATCTTTCATTTTTGCAGCTGATAAGTTTTTTAGTTGCAATTCTTTTGCATTCTTTTTCTCGTTGAATCTCCTTCTGCTCCGGTGTCTGCTGGCTGTCTGATCTCTGCCGTCGTTCTCTATAGCTAGCCGTCTTATCTTTTCTTGTTTGCTCTCGTTATCAGCCATGTTAATCTGTAAAAAAAAATAATGTATCATTAGTTTATTTTGAGATGTTAAGTTTGTTGTAAAAAAAGATTCTTATCAACAGTTTGTTTATATGTGCTTTGTAGTTCATTGTAACGGTACTTTCTTTGTATTGTTAAATAAGTGTTTTTTATTTTTTACTTTCTGTCGTACATTGTAATTTTTGTCTTACATGAATAGCACACTCAAGGAACTGACACTATACCTTCTTCTACATGTAGTAGGTGTCTAGTGTTAATTGAAATTTATATTTTTGTTGTTTTGGCAATTTATTTTTTTGTTTTACTTATAACTTACAGGCATAGTAGAGGGCAAAAATTAGACTTTGTAATTTTTACTACAGGGGATTGTCATAATAGTATTTTGATATTTTATTTAAAGGCTTATATGTTCGGGCAATGGCATTTTTTTATTTTTTCTTGGGGTGTTAGTACTATTTGTTGTAGTATTCTATTTTATGTATGTGTTTAGGTTTTATGCTTAATATTGTACATTACGACTGGTAATTTAGAATGACAAATTTTATTTAGTCTGTGTTTTGAGACTTTTGTGGACTGCTGTTTTCTTTTTTTTTTTGGCTAGATTGAAGTTTGGATTTACTGTTAAACATTATTGTCCTTAAAAGACAAATAAGAGGTAAATGAGAAATGCGTCAGGTATATTTTGGTAAAAGTTATAGTTAGTGGTTGTTTGCGGACAAACACAGCCGACGTTGGATCCTCCACCACCGCAAATGCGGCCCCTCACTTTGCGAGGATCCGCATTTGCGGGGAACTGCGTCCCTCGCTTCGTCCCTCACATCCCTCGCGAGCCCGCAAACGTTAGCAACAACTTTTATGCTCACAACTATATATGTGACTAGCGAATTGCCCGTCAAAAAATGACGGCAATGGAATTGTAAGGTAGCTAATGTTGTTTTGTGTGTACTACTGAAATATATAATACAAATGAATAAATGAATATACTTTACCTATTTTGAAGCATTGTTGAAGAGCTGCAATGTGTTTTGAGGTTGCTGCAGCATTAGTGGTGTGGAGCTGCTGTGTAAGCGTGATGAATTTGTGCAGTGTAATAGTGTGCGTGCGCGACGAAACCATTAGCGAAGTTGTGTAGTTCCGCATTGTTCTAAAATGCCGGCTAATGTGTGGTATGCGTCTGTAGTGGAATATCCGTAGGTGTTTTGTGGTGTTTTGCGTGTTTCTTGTGGTGTTTTGCGTGTTTAGAGTGCTGTAGCCTCGTTTTCGTTTTGTTCGTCGGCCATTTTTTCTCTCGCTTAGAGAATTTTTTAGTGTCTAAACTCTTTTATTATGAGTTAAATGAAGGTGTAACTTCATTTTTTGAGGTCCTGGATGCTCCCTCTTGCTGTAGGTAAGGTTTTTATGTATGTGTTGTGTGTATTTATTGTGTTTTTCATTTTTTCATGTCCGAGGGTTGCGGACGATTTTTGCGAGTCCGTAATGTGTGTTAACGTGTCTCGTATGTTGTTTGCGTTGCGCCGTAAAGTTTGCGAGGGTTGCAGTTACTTCGTGAGGGCCTCAGTTGATACACACACAATATACACACACATTATATATACACACACAATATACACACACATTATATATACACAAACAATACACACACACAATATACACACACATTATATATATATATATACACACACACACATTATACATACACACACACACAATATATACACACACACATAATATCTATACACACACACACAATACACACACACATTATATACATACACATGGTGTTAATGATCAGTGTATAATTAGTTTATATGGCAGCTCTCAGTGATTGCACATGTTCCTCAGACCCCATTATCTCCCTGTCACTCACAGTCAGCTACCCAGGCCCGGCTCCTCCAGCTCTGAGGCCTGCTCCAGTCCACGGATCCACAGTGTTTCCTGTTCCCCAGGCCGGCCCTGCGCGGGGCATTGTGGGGAGGAGGTGGCTGCTCCATCCCAACAACTGGATTGCCGGGCCCCGGGATGGTGCGGCTATTGGCAGTGGCGGCGTCGGCCCTGCGCGGGGCATTGTGGGGAGGAGGTGGCTGCTCCATCCCAACAACTGGATTGCCGGGCCCCGGGATGGTGCGGCTACTGGCAGTGGCGGCGTCTGGCAGGTTCGGCTAGTGGCAGTGGCGGCGTCTGGCTCCCCCTCCGGAACCCGAACCGGGGCATTGTGGGGAGGAGGTGGCTGCTCTATCCCAACAACTGAGGCCCTTGCACGCATCCCTCGCTACGCGAGGGCTGCGGGCAAGGGCTGCGGGCAAGGGCCTCAGTTGCTGGGATGGAGCGCCGAAGGCGCTCCATCCCAGCAACTGAGGCCCTTGCCCGCAACCCTCGCTGCGCGAGCAGCGGCCCTCGCTTCGCGAGGGCCGCGGGCTCGCTATGCGAGCCCGCAAGCGTGAGCAACGGCCCATACGCTCACAATTATATATGTGATAGATTGGGTGTCCAGTGATGTTTATAATGCATAGATTTTGTGTCCAGTTATGTATATAATGTATAGATTTGGTGTCCAGTGATGTATATAATGTATCGATTTGGTGTCCAGTGATGTATATAATCTATAGATTGGGTGTCCATTGATGTATATAATATATAGATTGGGTGTCCAGTTATGTATAGAATGTATAGATTGGGTGTCCAGTGATGTATATAATGTATAGATTGGGTGTCCAGTTATGTATATAATGTATAGGTTAATTGTACAGTTATGTATATAATGTATAGATTGGGTGTCCAGAGATGTATATAATGTATATATTAGGTGTCCAGTTATGTATATAATGTATAGATTTGGTGTCCATTGATGTATATAATGAATAGATTTGGTGTCCAGTAATGTATATAATGTATAGATTGGGTGTCCAGTGATGTATATAATGTATAGATTGGGTGTCCAGTTATGTATATAATGTATAGGTTAATTGTACAGTTATGTATATAATGTATAGATTGGGTGTCCAGAGATGTATATAATGTATATATTAGGTGTCCAGTTATGTATATAATGTATAGATTAGGTGTCCAGTGATGTATATAATGTATATATTAGGTGTCCAGTTATGTATATAATGTATAGATTGGGTGTCCAGTAATGTATATAATGTATAGATTGGGTGTCCAGTTATGTATATAATGTATAGATTGGGTGTCCATTGATGTATATAATGTATAGATTTGGTGTCCAATGATGTATATAATGTATATATTAGGTGTCGTTATGTATATAATGTATAGATTGGGTGTCCAGTGATGTATATAATGTATAGATTGGGTGTCAATTGATGTATATAATGTATAGATTGGGTGTCCAGTGATGTATATAATGTATAGATTGGGTGTCCATTGATGTATATAATGTATAGATTGGGTGTCCAGTCATGTATATAATGTATAGATTTGGTGTCCAGTAATGTATATAATGTATAGATTGGGTGTCCTTTGATGTATATAATGTATAGATTGGGTGTCCAGTTATGTATATAATGTATAGATTTGGTGTCCATTGATGTATATAATGTATAGATTTGGTGTCCAGTAATGTATATAATGTATAGATTGGGTGTCCATTGATGTATATAATGTATAGATTGGGTGTCCAGTCATGTATATAATGTATAGATTTGGTGTCCAGTAATGTATATAATGTATAGATTGGGTGTCCATTGATGTATATAATGTATAGATTGGGTGTCCAGTTATGTATATAATGTATAGATTTGGTGTCCATTGATGTATATAATGTATAGATTTGGTGTCCAGTGATGTATATAATGTATATATTAGGTGTCCATTGATGTATATAATGTATAGATTGGGTGTCCAGTAATGTATATAATGTATAGATTTGGTGTCCATTGATGTATATAATGTATAGATTTGGTGTCCAATAATGTATATAATGTATAGATTTGGTGTCCATTGATGTATATAATGTATAGATTTGGTGTCCAGTAATATATATAATGTATAGATTTGGTGTCCTTTGATGTATATAATGTATAGATTGGGTGTCCAGTGATGTATATAATGTATAGATTGGGTGTCCATTGATGTATATAATATATAGATTGGGTGTCCAGTTATGTATATAATGTATATATTGGGTGTCCATTGATGTATATAATGTATAGATTTGGTGTCCAGTAATGTATATAATGTATAGATTGGATGTCCAGTGATGTATATAATGTATAGATTGGGTGTCCAGTTATGCATATAATGTATAGATTGGGTGTCCAGTTATGTATATAATGTATAGATTGGGTGTCCATTGATGTATATAATGTATAGATTGGGTGTCCAGTTATGTATATAATGTATAGATTGGGTGTCCAGTTATGTATATAATGTATAGATTTGGTGTCCATTGATGTATATAATGTATAGATTGGGTGTCCAGTGATGTATATAATGTATAGATTGGGTATCCAGTAATGTATATAATGTATAGATTTGGTGTCCATTGATGTATATAATATATAGATTTGGTGTCCAGTTATGTATATAATGTATAGATTTGGTGTCCATTGATGTATATAATGTATAGATTGGGTGTCCAGTTATGTATATAATGTATAGATTGGGTGTCCAGTTATGTATATAATGTATAGATTTGGTGTCCATTGATGTCTATAATGTATAGATTGGGTGTCCAGTGATGTATATAATGTATAGATTGGGTGTCCATTGATGTATATAATGTATAGATTGGGTGTCCAGTTATGTATATAATGTATAGATTGGGTGTCCAGTTATGTATATAATGTATAGATTTGGTGTCCATTGATGTCTATAATGTATAGATTGGGTGTCCAGTGATGTATATAATGTATAGATTGGGTGTCCATTGATGTATATAATGTATTGATTCGGTGTCCAGTGATGTATATCATTTATAGATTGGGTGTCCAGTAATGTATATAATGTATAGATTGGGTGTCCATTGATGTATATAATGTATAGATTTGGTGTCCAGTGATGTATATAATGTATAGATTGGGTGTCCAGTAATGTATATAATGTATAGATTGGGTGTCCATTGATGTATATAATGTATAGATTGGGTGTCCAGTTATGTATATAATGTATAGATTGGGTGTCCATTGATGTATATAATGTATAGATTGGGTGTCCAGTGATGTATATAATATATAGATTGGGTGTCCAGTAATGTATATAATGTATAGATTGGGTGTCCATTGATGTATATAATGTATAGATTTGGTGTCCAGTGATGTATATAATGTATAGATTGGGTGTCCATTGATGTATATAATATATAGATTGGGTGTCCAGTTATGTATATAATGTATAGATTGGGTGTCCATTGATGTATATAATGTATAGATTTGGTGTCCAATGATGTATATAATGTATATATTAGGTGTCCAGTTATGTATATAATGTATAGATTGGGTGTCCAGTTATGTATATAATGTATAGATTGGGTGTCCATTGATGTATATAATGTATAGATTGGGTGTCCAGTTATGTATATAATGTATAGATTGGGTGTCCAGTGATGTATATTATGTATAGATTTGGTGTCCATTGATGTATATAATGTATAGATTTGGTGTCCAGTTATGTATATAATGTATAGATTGGGTGTCCAGTCATGTATATAATGTATAGATTTGGTGTCCAGTAATGTATATAATGTATAGATTAGGTGTCCTTTGATGTATATAATGTATAGATTTGGTGTCCATTGATGTATATAATGTATAGATTTGGTGTCCAGTGATGTATATAATGTATATATTAGGTGTCCATTGATGTATATAATGTATAGATTGGGTGTCCAGTAATGTATATAATGTATAGATTTGGTGTCCATTGATGTATATAATGTATAGATTTGGTGTCCAGTAATGTATATAATGTATAGATTTGGTGTCCATTGATGTATATAATGTATAGATTTGGTGTCCAGTAATATATATAATGTATAGATTTGGTGTCCATTGATGTATATAATGTATAGATTGGGTGTCCAGTGATGTATATAATGTATAGATTGGGTGTCCATTGATGTATATAATGTATAGATTGGGTGTCCAGTTATGTATATAATGTATAGACTGGGTGTCCATTGATGTATATAATGTATAGATTTGGTGTCCAGTAATGTATATAATGTATAGATTGGATGTCCAGTGATGTATATAATGTATAGATTGGGTGTCCAGTTATGCATATAATGTATAGATTGGGTGTCCAGTTATGTATATAATGTATAGATTGGGTGTCCATTGATGTATATAATGTATAGATTGGGTGTCCAGTTATGTATATAATGTATAGATTGGGTGTCCAGTTATGTATATAATGTATAGATTTGGTGTCCAGTAATGTATATAATGTATAGATTGGATGTCCAGTAATGTATATAATGTATAGATTGGATGTCCAGTGATGTATATAATGTATAGATTGGATGTCCAGTAATGTATATAATGTATAGATTGGGTGTCCAGTTATGTATATAATGTATAGATTGGGTGTCCATTGATGTATATAATGTATAGATTGGGTGTCCAGTTATGTATATAATGTATAGATTGGGTGTCCAGTTATGTATATAATGTATAGATTTGGTGTCCAGTAATGTATATAATGTATAGATTGGATGTCCAGTGATGTATATAATGTATAGATTGGGTGTCCAGTTATGCATATAATGTATAGATTGGGTGTCCAGTTATGTATATAATGTATAGATTGGGTGTCCAGTGATGTATATAATGTATAGATTGGGTATCCAGTAATGTATATAATGTATAGATTTGGTGTCCATTGATGTATATAATATATAGATTTGGTGTCCAGTTATGTATATAATGTATATATTAGGTGTCCAGTTATGTATATAATGTATAGATTTGGTGTCCATTGATGTATATAATGTATAGATTTGGTGTCCAGTGATGTATATAATGAATAGATTTGGTGTCCAGTGATGTATATAATGTATAGATTGGGTGTCCAGTGATGTATATAATATATAGATTGGGTGTCCATTGATGTATATAATGTATAGATTGGGTGTCCAGTAATGTATATAATGTATAGATTGGGTGTCCATTGATGTATATAATGTATAGATTTGGTGTCCAGTGATGTATATAATGTATAGATTGGGTGTCCATTGATGTATATAATATATAGATTGGGTGTCCAGTTATGTATATAATGTATAGATTGGGTGTCCATTGATGTATATAATGTATAGATTGGGTGTCCAGTTATGTATATAATGTATAGACTGGGTGTCCATTGATGTATATAATGTATAGATTGGGTGTCCATTGATGTATATAATGTATAGATTGGGTGTCCAGGTATGTATATAATCTTTAGATAATTATAGATCCTGTCTGTATCGGTGACCTCGGAGCTTATTCCATCTATTAAGATAAAATAATAACAAAAGGTAGTAAGCCATTTTATGTGAAATAATGTAGTGCTGTGGGGGGATGAGGCGGATTACAGTCACCTGATGGTCAGTCTGATGGTCAGTCTGATGGTCAGTCTGATGTCTATGCTGTGCCTATAAAAAGATCAGGTAAATAGCAATTCTTTAGTGGGGATTTCTGAGACTGAATGATATCCCTGTCCAGCAGAGGTCACCCCTGAGCCGCTGTACGCACACATACATAGTACAAGTATATATTAGTTTTAAGTGATCTTCTATCCAAAAGCCAGGTCTTCACTAACTAACAACTTCTGTAAATAATATGCTATGTGCTTATATAGAGCCCTATTCAGTTGTCCAAATCACAATTTAATAAGGCTTTATATTTATTACTAGCGACTTGCCCGTCAAAAAATGACGTCAATGAGATGTGTATGTTTGGAAAGTTGTTTAGTTATTAATATACGTATTTGACACTTGTAAGATTTTAGTTATTATGAAAAAAGTAGTATTGTGATATTAAACATGTTTAGTTTTGTAAAATGTTCTCTTGGTGACAGTAACTCTTAAAGCATTTTGTATTAAAAGTATTAACATTTGAATGTAAAAACAGTTGAACTTTAAATTAATGAGTATTGTAAACTTGAGGTAATGTTTTTTTAACTCAAGAATTGTTAACTTAAATATACATTGAATCCAGAGGAAGGCAAACAGTAAAAACCCTCCTTGAAACGTACACAATTTTAACATGAACTTTGTAATATATCTAAGTAAGAAACTTGAAAGTATATTTTTTGAAACTTGAACTTTCTTATCTGTGTAACTAAGGAACTTGAAAAAACATTTTTCCAACTTGGAACATTATAAACAGTAACATAGTGAATTAAGATTTTAACATAATTTTGTATTAAAAGTATTAACATTTGAATGTAAAAACAGTTGAACTTTAAATTAATGAGTATTGTAAACTTGAGGTAATGTTTTTTTAACTCAAGAATTGTTAACTTAAATATACATTGAATCCAGAGGAAGGCAAACAGTAAAAACCCTACTTGAAATGTACCCAATTCAATTAATTCCTTCCTGACCCCATGAACTGGCGATAAGATTACTCCCTGGATTAATGTTTAACATAACAGACAATATTTACATTGTGACTTAAAACGTGGTTGAGCTCTTAACATGAACTTTGTAATATGTTGAAGTAAAGAACTTAAAAGTATATTTTTTTCAACTTGAACTTTCTTATCAGTCATAGGGCCTCATTCTATTATCGGCCGTAAACCGGCCGTAAAATATATGTTATGTGCTTATTTAGGCTCCGATTCAATTGGGCAAAGTTGCAATTGAATGAGGCCCCAACTATGCACCATATGGTACACAAAAAATAGGATTGGACACAAAAAACACTAACAAATAGCAAACATAGGGCCTCATTCTATTACCGGCCGTAAATCGGCCGTAAGGCTGCGATTCCTTGCGGGGGTTCAGTTAACTCGCGATTCTATTATACGGCCCCGCAACGATCTCCTCTTACGGCCGGCCGTATATCTTGCAACCGGCCGTAAGCTCTGAAATCTAAAAAGTCAAAAATAAATTCAAGACAGCTCTGTAAAGCTCTGTAAATGCTAGGGATCATATTGGGGGACATGAGGATTAAAAGTAACCCACTCTCAAGCTTGCACATCAGCCCAAACCCGAGTTTAAATTAACTGTTTATTTTTTGGCTGCGGCGTGGGCCGGTCTGAGGTGCTCCAAGCCCTATGGACTTTTTACATGAATATTTGACGTATATTAAAAAAAAAATATTTTACGGATTTGAGTATAGGGGAATTTTGTGCTATTTTTGCTAACACCGAAAATCACTTTATAGTCTTCTCAAAGTGCAGGATGGCTTTATTTGGGCTATATTTCGTGCTTAATTGGTGCTAGCGGGACCTCTTTCCTGCCAGTAAGCTGCGGCTCGGTTTTAGCCTTGCAGAGAGGGTTCCCGGAGCAATTGAATTGCAAATAGGATTTCCTTGCGGCCGTTTTAGATCAAAAGATTTCCTCCGGCGCGAGCGGCCGCAAGAGATAGCAAGGCACCGGCCGCAAGCCTGCCGGAAGCCCCGGCCGGAGGGGAATAGAATAGCCGAATAGCTTGCGGCCGGTCCTTGCGGCCCTGCAATGGCTGCGGCCGATAATAGAATGAGGCCCTATGTAATGAACTTGAAAATAATGTTTTCAAACTTATAACATTAGAAACAGTAACATAGCTAATTAACATTTTAACATAATTTATAAAAATAATGCAAGGCAAGTGTTTTGTTAAGCTAATCATCTATAAACAGTACTTCCATTAATTATGACTGCATTTTTTATTGTTTTGTATTTTTCAATGCTTTTAAATTTCTTTTGCATGGGTTTTATTTCCTTAATGAAAAGTTATAGTACTTCATAGTAGACAATGTTTTTAGTAAAAATACGTCCATCTTTTAATAAATCACCTTGACTTTCATTCTTTTCAATGTAAACTTTAATAGCCAGTGGATTTTTGCACCGTGATAACGCAACGTACAATTGGCTATGTGCAAATACTGGTTCTTGTAAAAAAATACCCACAGATTTGAAGGTTTGTCCTTGTGATTTATTAATGGTCATGGCAAATGCCATAATAATGGGAAATTGTCTTCTTTGAAGTATAAAAGGGAGACTACTTTCACTTGGTGCTAAATCTATTCTTGGTATGAAAACTCTCTCTCCTTTATGGGTACCAGTTAAAATTTCAGCATCTATTAAATGGTCCTTTAATTGTTGAACAATTAATCTTAGGCCTTTTTTTGGGTTGCATTG
Organism: Discoglossus pictus; assembly: GCA_027410445.1. Lineage (NCBI taxonomy): Eukaryota > Metazoa > Chordata > Amphibia > Anura > Alytidae > Discoglossus > Discoglossus pictus. The sequence goes on from CM050173.1 coordinate 120,023,466, forward strand.
CATTGCAATTGCATAGGCCTTTTTTGGGGTTCATATTTCGCAGTAACATGACAATTGCACCTTTCTTTAGCCGCAAAATATGTGGTGGCATTCCAGAAGGAGTTAGTGAGTTTTAGAATTCAGTGGAAAAGTTAGCCTGACTTTCATTGTCATCAGCAAGTACAGAATCAGCACTGTGATAATTTCTTTGTGCATAATTATTTTTTAAGATTTCATTATTGAGGATTAATGCATCCTTATTTTTACACGTTAGTATGACTTGGTTGGCAAGCTCGGAATATTCCTGGTTATTTATGCTACCTTCAAACATAGCTGATATAATATCTTGGTGACAAATCATATGAGGTGGGATCTCCACAGTGTCCTCAGGTAAATGTGTTATTTTTTTCTGTTCTGCCTTCTCCAATTTTAATAAGCCAATCATTGAAATCAGTTTGGCCTTCTGATCTCATGTTTTGTTGCAGTTGAAGATGGGTAAAATGTTTCCATACTGTGCTTGACTTTATACAGGTTTCGATAATGTCAGTTCGATTTCCATGTACAACGACAGGTAATGTTTGTCTAAAATCGCCACCTAACAACATTATCTTTCCACCAAATGGAAAAGTATTATCCATGACTTCACTAAGCAAACGGTCAATACATTGGAGGGCATAGCATGACATCATTGTGGCCTCATCTAGTGGCAAGGGATAGCAAGGCGCCGGCCGCAAGCCTGCCGGAATCCCCGGCCGGAGGGGAATAGAATAGCCGAATAGCTTGCGGCCGGTCCTTGCGGCCCCGCATCTCCTATGGCCGATAATAGAATGAGGCCCTATGTCATTAACAGTTCTTAAGTGTTCAAAACTTTGTTCTCCAGGAACATTTAAAAGTAATATCCGTAAGAAAAAACGTTCAACGTCTCTTGGACTGACTGTGTAAATTCTTGGGATTATTTTTTTTCCTCTGCTTTTTCTATGTCTCCATAATCCATTCACAAAAACATAGTGATATGGAATTTCAATATATAAGAATTGTGTTGCTTCTGAATTAGTGGAATTTAATTCAAACCATACAGTTAGTGTAGTGTGACGAAGTTCACTTTGGGCAAATGCATTACTTTCATTTCCAGCATGGAAATACACTAAATGTTGTTGTGGAAAATGTACTGCTAATCTATATACTGCATGTGATCTATCATGCATTTCAAATTTTAAAAGCCGCCACATAGCTTCTGGCGCACTGACATAGCGAGCATCTATATGAGATGCAAGTTCATCATGTACTAACTCACTACATTCAGGGTTATCTGCACTTTTGACGACTACAGTAGCTGCATCATAGCCTTTGTAAATATATTTGTAGACATATTTAATGGATTTGATGGAAGTGCAGGCTTCTACGTTGATGTGGGCGTTGTACTTCATGAGTAAATGTGGATTGTAGGGTACTACATATCTATTGTCCACTTTTTTCTACGAATAATGGCACTATCTCCTCTTCTTCTTATAAAGTGGATAGCCATCACAATTGGCATAGGTTTTGTCTCTATAATCTTTTGGAAAATCTTTGGAACATTTATTATTTTCCATACATGGTGATTGTGGATTAAGGTCACCACAGGGTCCATGAATCATGCGATGAGTAACAATCTCATATAGTCTACCATATAGTTCTGGATCTGGTAGTTCAGCAACAATGACTGCATCCACTTTGTCCGAAGTATCTAATTTATCCTTCTCTTGAAGTATTATGAGAAGATGTGCATGTGGAAGTCCTCTTTTTTGAAATTCAATGGTATATACATAAGCAAGACATTTGCCAAATAACTGATTTATAGTGAAGTCACGTATTAATTCATTTAATTTAATCTTAAAAACTCTGGCTACTAAATCTGGTCGATCTGAAGCAGTTTGTCCAAGAAGTAGATTTTGTGTAATTTCTGGCCATTGTGGATTACATGTAAATGTCAGAAATAAATCGGGTTTGCCAAATTTGGTGACAATAGCCATAGCATCATTGTATCTTTCTCTCATATTTCGAGGAGATCCTTGAAAGGAAGATGGTAAAATGATGGCTTTGCCAGCTGTCATGTCTCTGCTTGTAGCCACGTCAGCAACATAGTCCATTAGTCCAGAATATTGTTCTACACGGAGTTTATCTTGTTGATATTTTATAAAGTTTAAATTATTTGCCTCAACTTGCAAATAGGAATCAAGAATCCATTGTTGTGTTAGTTTTCCACCACATAAAATTGGATTAAATCCATTTTGAATGGCAATTTGAGCTACTTTAAATTCAAGCATAGAAACATTATTTCGGATTCTGGCTTTAGCATTTGGGTAACTGGGAAGAGTTAATTTTGGTTGCCAACCTGCTTCTCCATGTGGGAAAAAAATGGGATATGTCATTGGATCTAAATTTGGACTTAAGATACTCATATTAATGAACGGTTGCTCCTCATTTCTGGGATATATTCTAATGTCTCTTTGAAATGGTGGTTCTCCTTCATCATTCTGAAACACCATTGCAACCTCATTTGATGTTGGCAAGTTATAACGACGTTTATCAGTATGTCTGTCTCTTTTAAGCACCATATTAACCTTTGGCATTGGTAATTGATGTCTTTGTGCATGAAGTTGTTGTTCATTTTCTACTTCTGCCAATTTTTTATTAGCTTTACTGTAGGGATTGTTGTCCATAATGTTATTTAGCTCTATAAAAACACTGGGTAAGCATTTTTTATTCTCTTCCATCTGTATACGTTGGTCAACAGCTTCCATTGTAGCTAGGACATATAGTTGAGCGAATTTTCTTTGCTCTCCTTCCTCTGGATGTAAATGGGAAGTACGGACCATGTCCTGGTACATTAGCAGCTAATGTTGCCCCCATAGATGCAAAGGATATGGCACTATTGTAGGATCTTATGTTTGTCTTAAAAAATTTGTAGTTTGGAAAAGTAGGTTCAGTCATAATATTTTGTAAATAGATAGGAAATTCTTTCCTTTCTGCAAGTTTGAACTTGCCTTTTTGAAGCAACTAATAAATTGGCCATCTCTGGGTCTCTCCTGTTTAAAATAATAAGCCTCACAAAACTGACATTGAGTAGTCATGTCCCCACAACTATGAACCTCTACTGCTAAAGACTTGAGTAAAGGACAATTTGCAAAGCATATAGGAGTTTGACAACAGATTCTAAATGCTTACAGCCTTATTAAATTGCGATTTGGCACATTTAAAAGGGCTCTATATAAGCACATAGCATATTTTTTTACAGAAGATTTTAGTTAGTGAAGACCTTGCTTATGGATAGAAGTTCACTAACTAAAAACTTCTGTTAAAAAAATATGCTGTGTGCTTAAATAGAGCCATTTTAAATTTGCCGAATCACAATTTAATAAGGCTGTCAGTTTTTTTGGTGGCTTTTCTTGGTATATGTTGTCCTGGTTTTGGTGAAATGTCCTGTAAGGTTTCAGGAACAGGTTGTAAATGCTTTGTTTTTTTAGTTGCTTTTTTTGTATGTCTTTAATTTTATCTTGTAAAATGTCATCTGATGTTTGAGGAACAGGTTGTAAATGCTTTATTTGCTTGGTAGTTTTTTTGGCGTATCTTTCATTTTTGCAGCTGATAGTCTTTTGCTTGCAAGTCTTTTGCGTTCTTTTTCTCGTCTAATTTCTTTCTCCTCTGGTGTCTGCTGGCCGGCCCATCTCTCTTGTCTTTCTCTAGTTTGACGTCTTTTCTTCTCTTGTTTGCTCTCGTTAGTAGCCATGTTAATCTGTAAAGGCAAAAAAAGAAATGTAATTGGGAATATTGAAATTTGTAATTACTGTTAAACATTATTGTCCATAATAGAGAAATAAGAGGTAAATCATTAATGTATCAGTTATATTTTGTTAAAAGTTATGGGGCCTGGTCTCATTGAATAGCAATTTGGGCAATTCAATACTGCTGTAAATAAGCAGGTAACATATTTTTTTGAAATAAGTTTTTACTTGGTAAACATCTATCCACAAAGAAGGTTTTCAATAACTAAAAACTTCTTTCAAAAAAATATGTTACCTGCTTATTTATAAACCTTGTTTGTGGATAGATGTTTACCAAGTAAAAACTTCTTTGCAAAAAAAAACAGTGATGTGATTATTTACACATGTATTCAATAGTGCCAAGTGGAATTGAATAAGGGACATAGTTATTTAGTTATTTTTTTTTTTTTAGTTGACACGGATGCAGATGAAACATGTTTCTTTAGTTTTCTCCTTTTGTACTTATTATACTGTACCTTGGTTGAAGTGTGATTTCAATCCGAATGTTTGTTGGTCCTCGGTTGAAAATCTTTGTCCAATGGTCTGGTCCTCTGTTGGAAGTCCTCGTCCGATGGTGTGGTCCTCTGTTGAAAGTCCTGGCCCGATGGTGTGGTCCTCTGGTGATAGTCCTCGTCCGATGTTGTGGTCCTCTGGTGAAAGTCCTCATCCAATGGTCTGGTCCTGTGTTGAAAGTCCTCGTTTGATTGTCTTCACGCAGTATCTGTTGTAAAATGAAAATTAAAATGTTCTTTGAGTTAAATGTCTTTGAAATAAAGCAAAAATGTCTTAATTTTGGTGTATTGTATCTGTTATGGTGAATTTTTTCTATGTGTTTGTCTGACTTTATCTACAATCCTGTGTTGTGCGCACCACTTTTGTTATGCTTATTTAGACTTCTTTGTATGGCTTCTAGGTTGTTAAACATTAAAGAAGAATATGAATTTAGTTTGCTATGTGTTTGTGTGACTTTTTCTACAATCCTGTTTATTGCGCACCACTTGTGGTATACTTATTTAGGCTTCATTGTAATGGTTATAGGTTGTTAAACATTAAAGAATAATATTAATGTAGTTTCCTATGTGTTTGTGTGACTTTTTCTACAATCCTGTTTTGTGCGCACCACTTGTGGTATCCTTATTTAGCCTTCTTTGTAATGGTTATAGGTTGTTAAATATTAAAGAAGAATATTAATTTAGTTTGCTATGTGTTTGTGTGAGTTTTAGTACAATCCTGTTTTGTGCGCACCACTTGTGGTATACTTATTTAGGCTTCTTTGTAAGGCTTATAGGTTGTTAAGCATTAACTAAGAATATGAATTTAGTTTGCTTTGTGTTTGTGTGAGTTTTTCTACAATCCTGTTTTGTGCACACCACTTTTGATATGCTTATTTAGGCTTCTTTGTAAGGCTTATAGGTTGTTAAACATTAAAGAAGAATATGAATGTAGTTTGCTATGTGTTTGTGTGACTTTTTCTACAATCCTGTTTTGTGCTCACCACTGGTGGTATACTTATTTAGGCTTCATTGTGATGGTTATAGGTTGTTAAACATTTAAGAAGAATATTAATTTAGTTTGCTATGTGTTTGTGTGACTTTTTCTACAATCCTGTTTTGTGCGCACCACTTGTGGTATACTTATTTACCTTATTTGTAAGGCTTATAGGTTGTTAAACATTAACTAAGAATATGAATTTAGTTTGCTATGTGTTTGTGTGAGTTTTAGTACAATCCTGTTTTGTGCGCACCACTTTTGGTATCGTTATTTAGGCTTCTTTCTAAGGCTTATAGGTTGTTAAACATTAAAGAAGAATATTAATTTAGGGCCTCATTCTATTAGCGGCCGCAGCCGTTGCGGGGCCGCAAGGACCGGCCACAAGCTATTCGGCTATTCTATTCCCTTACGGCCGGGGGCTCCGGCAGGCTTGCGGCCCGCGCCTTGCTATCCCTTGCGGCCGCTCGCGCCGGAGGAAAGCCTTTGATCTAAAACGGCCGCAAGAGTTTCGGCCGTAAGAAATTCCTATTTGCAATTCAATTGCTCCGGGAACCCTCTCTGCAAGGCTAAAAACGAGCCGCAGCTTACTTGCATGAAAGAGGTCCCGCTAGCACCAATTAAGAACATAAAATAGCCCAAATAAAGCCATCCTGCACTTTGCAGAGCCTATAAAGTGATATTCTGTGTTAGCAAAAATAGCACATAATTACCCTATACTCAAATCCGTAAAATATATTTTTTTTTATATCCGTAAAATATCCATGTAAAAAGTCCAGAAGGCTTGGAGCACCTCAGACCCGCCCACGCCGCAG
>CM050173.1:120034550-120092050 GCA_027410445.1 Discoglossus pictus
ATCGCGGGGGGGCTGAGGAGAGGAAGAGCAGCACAGGGGGGGAGAGAAGAAGGAGCATCGCGGGGGGCTGAGGAGAGGAAGAGCAGCACAGGGGGGAGAAGAAGGAGCATCGCGGGGGGTTGAGGAGAGGAAGAGCAGCACAGGGGGGAGAAGAAGGAGCATCGCGGGGGGCTGAAGAGAGGAAGAGCAGCACAGGGGGGAGAAGAAGGAGCATCGCGGGGGGCTGAGGAGAGGAAGAGCAGCCCAGGGGGAGAGAAGAAGGAGCATCGCGGGGGGCTGAGGAGAGGAAGAGCAGCACAGGGGGGAGAGAAGAAGGAGCATCGCGGGGGGCTGAGGAGAGGAAGAGCAGCACAGGGGGGAGAAGAAGGAGCATCGCGGGGGGCTGAGGAGAGGAAGAGCAGCACAGGGGGGAGAGAGGTAGCATCAAGGGGGGCTGAGGAGAGGAAGAGCAGCACAGGGGGGAGAGAAGAAGGAGCATCGCGGGGGGCTGAGGAGATGAAGATCAGCACAGGGGGGAGAAGAAGGAGCATCGCGGGGGGCTGAGGAGAGGAAGAGCAGCACAGGGGGGAGAAGAAGGAGCATCGCGGGGGGCTGAGGAGAGGAAGAGCAGCACAGGGGGGAGAGAAGAAGGAGCATCGCGGGGGGCTGAGGAGAGGAAGAGCAGCACAGGGGGGAGAGAAGAAGGAGCATCGCGGGGGGCTGAGGAGAGGAAGAGCAGCACAGGGGGGAGAAGAAGCAGCATCGCGGGAGGCTGAGGAGAGGAAGAGCAGCACAGGGGGGAGAGGAGGAAGAGCAGCACAGGGGGGAGAGAAGAAGAAGCATCACGGGGGGCTGAGGAGAGGAAGAGCAGCACAAGGGGGAGAGAAGAAGGAGCATCGCGGGGGGCTGAGGAGAGGAAGAGCAGCACAGGGGGGAGAAGAAGGAGCATCGCGGGGGGCTGAGGAGAGGAAGAGCAGCACAAGGGGGAGAGAAGAAGGAGCATCGCGGGGGGCTGAGGAGAGGAAGAGCAGCACAGGGGGAGAGAAGAAGGAGCATCACGGGGGGCTGAGGAGAGGAAGAGCAGCACAGGGGGAGAGAAGAAGGAGCATCACGGGGGGCTGAGGAGAGGAAGAGCAGCACAGGGGGAGAGAAGAAGGAGCATCACGGGGGGCTGAGGAGAGGAAGAGCAGCACAAGGGGGAGAGAAGAAGAAGCATCACGGGGGGCTGAGGAGAGGAAGAGCAGCACAGGGGGGAGAAGAAGGAGCATCGCGGGGGGCTGAGGAGAGGAAGAGCAGCACAAGGGGGAGAGAAGAAGGAGCATCGCGGGGGGCTGAGGAGAGGAAGAGCAGCACAGGGGGGAGAGAAGAAGGAGCATCGCGGGGGGCTGAGGAGAGGAAGAGCAGCACAGGGGGGAGAGAAGAAGGAGCATCACGGGGGGCTGAGGAGAGGAAGAGCAGCACAGGGGGAGAGAAGAAGGAGCATCACGGGGGGCTGAGGAGAGGAAGAGCAGCACAGGGGGGAGAGAAGAAGGAGCATCGCGGGGGGCTGAGGAGAGGAAGAGCAGCACAGGGGGAGAGAAGAAGGAGCATCACGGGGGGCTGAGGAGAGGAAGAGCAGCACAGGGGGGGAGAGAAGAAGGAGCATCACGGGGGGCTGAGGAGAGGAAAGCAGCACAGGGGGGAGAGAAGAAGGAGCATCACGGGGGGCTGAGGAGAGGAAGAGCAGCACAGGGGGGAGAGAAGAAGGAGCATCGCGGGGGGCTGAGGAGAGGAAGAGCAGCACAGGGGGGAGAAGAAGGAGCATCACGGGGGGCTGAGGAGAGGAAGAGCAGCACAGGGGGGAGAAGAAGGAGCATCACAGGGGGCTGAGGAGAGGAAGAGCAGCACAGGGGGGAGAAGAAGGAGCATCGCGGGGGGCTGAGGAGAGGAAGAGCAGCACAAGGGGGAGAGAAGAAGGAGCATCGCGGGGGGCTGAGGAGAGGAAGAGCAGCACAGGGGGGAGAGAAGAAGGAGCATCGCGGGGGGCTGAGGAGAGGAAGAGCAGCACAGGGGGGAGAGAAGAAGGAGCACCGCGGGAGGCTGAGAAGAGGAAGAGCAGCACAGGGGGGAGAGAAGAAGGAGCATCGCGGGGGGCTGAGGAGAGGAAGAGCAGCACAGGGGGGAGAAGAAGGAGCATCGCGGGGGGCTGAGGAGAGGAAGAGCAGCACAGGGGGGAGAGAAGAAGGAGCATCGCGGGGGGCTGAGGAGAGGAAGAGCAGCACAGGGGGGAGAGAAGAAGGAGCATCGCGGAAGGCTGAGGAGAGGAAGAGCAGCACAGGGGGAGAGAAGAAGGAGCATCGCGGGGAGCTGAGGAGAGCAAGAGCAGCACAGGGGGGGGGAGAGAAGAAGGAGCATCGCGGGGGGCTGAGGAGAGGAAGAGCAGCACAGGGGGGAGAAGAAGGAGCATCGCGGGGGGCTGAGGAGAGGAAGAGCAGCACAGGGGGGAGAGAAGAAGGAGCATCGCGGGGGGCTGAGAGGAAGAGCAGCACAGGGGGGAGAAGAAGGAGCATCGCGGGGGGCTGAGGAGAGGAAGAGCAGCACAGGGGGAGAGAAGAAGGAGCATCGCGGGGGGCTGAGGAGAAGAAGAGCAGCACAGGGGGGAGAGAAGAAGGAGCATCGCGGGGGGCTGAGGAGAGGAAGAGCAGCACAGGGGGGAGAGAAGAAGGAGCATCGCGGGGGGCTGAGGAGAAGAAGAGCAGCACAGGGGGAGAGAAGAAGGAGCATCGCAGGGGGCTGAGGAGAGGAAGAGCAGCACAGGAGGGAGAGAAGAAGGAGCATTGCGGGGGGCTGAGGTGAGGAAGAGCAGCACAGGGGGGAGAGAAGAAGGAGCATCGCGGGGGGCTGAGGTGAGGAAGAGCAGCACAGGGGGGAGAGAAGAAGGAGCATCGCGGGGGGCTGGGGAGAGGAAGAGCAGCACAGGAGGAGCACTGACCGGGTGGGCAACAACTCACACTGTGCAGGGGGTGAGGAGAGGGATCTAGAGCCAAGACTGGGGGATCTAAAGCGGAACCGGAACCGGGGACTGGGCGGCCCTGCGCGGGGCATTGTGGGGAGGAGATGGCTGCTCCATCCCAACAAATGAGGCCCTTGCACGCAGCCCTCGCTACGCAAGCCCGCAAGCGTGAGCAACGGCCCAAACGCTCACAACTATATATGTGATTGATGTGGTTGCAAAGTAAAAATATGATACAATATACAAAGTAGAGAAACAAAATGCCCCAAATACCTTTACTGCATTCTCACATAATAATAAAATAAATTACAGGCACAGAATGGGTACAGAAACTTAAAATATAACTTTTATTGCTTTAAAATAATGGAGCAAATGAAAACTCATAAAATGTAGACAATGGACTATTTATTCCCCCCAAAATATATCATTTGGTAAAAACTAAAATAAAACAAAGTGATGTAAGATAAAAACTTTAATATATAACACTATGTGGACTGAAAATGGATCATGTTTTATATGCATTTTGTAAATAAGTGTAGTTCTTAATAGGGCTCTTTGATAATTATTATAATTTTTCCCGCTCCATGGAATCAGCAGGTTTTCTAAAATAGAGGAATCTGCCTGTTAAAGCAACACTACTTCATTTTAAAAAGCTGTATATTTACACTCAGACTGCCCCACAATGTTTGCTCCACCACTGCCAGTTCTACTTTATAGTGGAAATACAATGATAATCTAATCCCATCTCTATTAAGGTAATTTATCTAGATTTTCCCCCAAGTATTCTTGTGTTTTCCCATTAAAGGAGATCTGTCAGAAAGTGAATGAAGCAGTTTGAGCAAAGATTCCTTTTTAGGATGTTGTTTTTGCTTGAGTACAATTACTCTTCTATTTCACTTGTTTTTTTCTGATTCCATGAATGAACAAAAAAACATTACAGAGTACCTTTAAGTGGTTATAGCCATTGAAACACAGATAAATACGAATGTGCACTAAGAAAAAGTTAATTCATGGCAGTGTAAATAGTCAAATATCCACTTAATAACAACCAGGACATTCTTGGTAGTCCTGTTAAATTCCATAGAAGGCCCAAGATATACATGCACTTCTCATTCAAATATTTCCAATGAATAACTATAGAATGCCATACTGTAAAAATGTATCCATGCATCATATAATCATGGACATTGTTTATACAAGTTTTTTATTTTCATTATCTAGTTTTTGTGAATCATGTTGTGAATTTAATAGCCACAGAATGTTAGAAGCTATGTTACATTTTTATTTTGTAGACCAAGGAAATTATATTTGATTTGCTTGTTATCTACAGGGAGAGCGCAATGAGTACCCGAGTGAAGGATGCCCACATATGGGTCACCATGCCAGGCCTGGCAGTTATGAGACAACAAACAAGAAATACTGTCTGCGCACCGAATAATAAAAAATACAAATAGCAAAGGATGCTCTGAACATCATCAGTTCACTAACAAAGATTGCCTAGTTCCACAACTGAAATAACTGATATATATTATCCAAAAATATCACTATTCAATGTGTTTATTGTTAATTGTCAGAAACCAAATAATTCAATTCCAGTATCAGTGATTTGGAATCAGTTTCAATGATTTTTAGCATCTGTCTGTCGTATAAATTAATATGTTTCAGTGATAAAACTATTGATATTATATATATTATATTAAACTAGCGACTTGCCCGTCAAAAAATGACGGCAATGTGATGTATATGTTTGTCAAGTTGTTTAGTTATTAACATATATTTTTGACACTTGTAAGTATTTTAATATGAACGTGTATTTTTGTAAAATGTTGATGTAATGGTTTTTTAAAATGTAATTAGTATCTGAAGAATTGTTAACTTGAATATACATTGAATGAATAGGAAAGCCAAAAGTAAAAAGCCTTTTTTAAACGTTGCAAATGTTAACATGAAGTTTAAAATATATGTAAGCAATAACCATCAAAGTATATATTTTTAAACTTGAACTTTATTTTTTATGTAAGTTTAGAAGTTGACAAAACATTGGTATAATTTTGAACATTATAAACAGGAACATAGTGAATACATTTTGTAAAGTAATTTTTTATTAAAAGTATTAACATTTGAATGTAAAAACAATTGACATTTAAATTAATCAGTATTAAAATTCAATTTCTATCACAATAATTGTTAACTTGAATATACATTGAATGTAGAGGAAGGCATACAGTCAAACTCTTCTTAAAACGTACGTAATTAAACTAATTTATTACTGAGCACATAAATTGGCGATAAACATTAATGTAGGTAGTAATCTTAAGATAACAGACAATATTTACATTGTGACTTAAAAGGTGCTTGACCTCTTAACATCCACTTTGTAATATGTTGAATGAAATAACTTCAAAATATATTTTTTAAACTTGTAACATTAGAAACATTAACATAGTGACTTAACATTTTAACATAATTTTTACTAACAATGCAAGGCAAGTATTTTGTAAGGCGAATCATTCATAAACATGACTTCCATTAATTATGACTGAATTAAACAACCAATTGTTATGTATTTTGCAATGCTTTTAAAAAATCTTGGCACCTTTAATTAGTATCCTTCAAAGTTATAGTACTTCATAGTAGACAATGTTTTTAGTAAAAATACGTCCATCATCTAATAAATCACCTTGACTTTCATTGTTTTCAATGTAAACTTTAATTGCCTGTGGATTTTTGCACCTTGACAACGCAACGTACAATTGACCATGTGCAAAAACTGGTTCTTCCAAGAAAATACCCACAGATTTGAAAGTTTGACCTTGTGATTTATTAATGGTCATGGCAAATGCCATAATAATGGGAAATTGTCTTCTTTGAAGTATAAAAGGGAGACTACTTTCACTTGGTGCTAAATCTATTCTTGGTATGAAAACTCTCTCTCCTCTATGGGTCCCAGTTAAAATTTCAGCATCTATAAAATGGTCCTTTAATTGTTGAACAATTAATCTTGTGCCATTGCATAGGCCTTTTTTGGGATTCATATTTCGCAGTAACATGATAATTGCACCTTTCTTTAGCTGCAAAATATGTGGTGGCATTCCAGAAGGAGTTAAAGAGTTTATGAATTCAGTGGAAAAGTTAGCCTGACTTTCATTGTCATCAGCAAGTACAGAATCAGCACTGTGATAATTTCTTTGTGGTGCATAAATTTTTTTTAAGATTTTATTATTGAGGATTAATGCATCTTTATTTTTACACGTCAGTATGACTTGGTTGGCAAGCTCGGAATATTCTTCGTTATTTATGCTCCCTTCAAATATAGCCGATATAATATCTTGTTGACAAATCATATGAGGTGGGATCTCTACAGTGTCGTCAGGTAAATTTAGTATTTTTTCTGTTCTGCCTTCTCCAATTTTAATAAGCCAATCATTGAAATCAGTTTGGCCTTCTGATCTCATATTTTGTTGCAGTTGAAGATGGGTAAAATGTTTCCATACTGTACTTGACTTTATACATGTTTCGATAATGTCAGTTCGATTTCCATGTACAACAACAGGTAATGTTTGTCTAAAATCGCCACCCAACAACATTACCTTTCCACCAAATGGAAAAATATTATCCATGACTTCACGAAGCAAACGGTCAATACATTGGAGGGCATAGCATGACATCATTGTGGCCTCATCTATTATAATTAATTTACATTTCTTCAATTTCTTTGCTTGTAAGGATGTCATGCGAATATCTGACACAGAATTTTCTAAAATAGGCACTGGCAGTTTAAATCCACTATGAACAGTTCTTCCACCTTCTAATAAAAGTGCAGCAATTCCAGTAGTGGCAAACGCCATTGCTATTTTTCCTTGTGCTCGTACTGAACTCATTAATAAATTGTACAAATATGTTTTTCCTGATCCGCCAGGTCCATCAAGATAGAAATAACGCTCTGTCACCATGTCATCATCTATAGCATTTTTAATGGCATGAAATGCTTGCAATTGTAGTGTATTTAAAGTTGCAAGTCTTTCTTCTGTTCTTTCTGCTTGTAGTTGAATGTCATAGTCTTCAAAGTTAATGTCATCTATAAGACCTGGATCAGGCAAATTAAAACTTGCACAACTTAATCCATGAGTTAAAAAGACTTCTTGGATTTCCATTAACGCTTTTAAGTGTGCAATGGGTTCATTGTATCGTCGCATAAAGTCTTCAGCCATATTACTTTTAAAAGTCTCCCACAAAGCTAATGCATTTGGAGCATTTGAGAAGATACAAATAAAAGCAAATTGTTCTCTCATCTGTCGTGGCATTTGACATTGTGCTGCTTCTTCTAAGCATCTTTCCCACTCTGTATCATCAGCGAGTAAGTTTCTATGTCTTGCAGCTAAATGGAAGGATTCATATACAATGTCATTAACAGTTCTTAAGTGTTCAAAACTTTGTGCTCCAGGAACATTTAAAAGTAATATCCGTAAGCAAAAACGTTCAACATCTCTTGGACTGACTGTGTAAATTCTTGGAATAATTTTATTGCCTCTGGTTTTTCTTGGTCTCCATAATCCATTCACAAAAACATAGTGATATGGAATTTCAATATATAAGTATTGTGTTGCTTCAGCATCAGTGGAATTTAATGCAAACCATGCAGTTAGTGTAGTGTGACGATCTTCACTTTGGGCCAATGCATTCATTTCATTTCCAGCATGGAAATAGACTAAATGTCGTTGTGGCAAATGTACTGCTAACCTATATACTGCATGTGATCTATCATGCATTTCAAATTTTAAAAGCCGCCACATAGCTTCTGGCGCACTGACATAGCGAGCATCTACATGAGATGCAAGTTCATCATGTACTAACTCACTACTTTCAGGGTTGTCTGCACTTTTGACGACTACAGTAGCTGCATCGTAACCTTTGTAAATATATTTGTAGACATATTTAATGGATTTGATAGAAGTGCAGGCTTCTACGTTGATGTGGGCGTTGTACTTCATGAGTAAATGTGGATTGTAGGGTACTACATATCTATTGTCCACTTTTTTCCCACGAATAATGGCACTATCTCCTTCTCTTCTTTTATAAAGTGGATATCCATCACAATTGGCATAGGTTTTGTCTCTATAATCTTTGGGAAATTCTTTGGAACATTTATTATTTTCCATACATGGTGATTGTGGATTAAGGTCACCACAGGGTCCATGAATCATGCGATGAGTAACAATCTCATATAGTCTACCATATAGTTCTGGATCTGGTAGTTCAGCAACAATGACTGCATCCACTTTGTCTGAAGTATCTAATTTATCTTTTTCTTGAAGTATTATTAGAAGATGTGCATGTGGAAGGCCTCTTTTTTGAAATTCAATGGTATATACATAAGCAAGACATTTGCCAAATAACTGATTTATAGTGAAGTCACGTATTAATTCATTTAATTTAATCTTAAAAACTCTGGCTACTAAATCTGGTCGATCTGAAGCAGTTTGTCCAAGAAGTAGATTTAGTGTAATTTCTGGCCATTGTGGATTACATGTAAATGTCACAAATAAATCGGGTTTGCCAAATTTTGTCACAATAGCCATAGCATCATTGTATCTTTCTCTCATATTCCGAGGAGATCCTTGAAAGGAAGATGGTAAAATGATGGCTTTGCCAGCTGTCATGTCTCTGCTTGTAGCCACGTCAGCAACATAGTCCATGAGTCCAGAATATTGTTCTACACGGAGTTTATCTTGTTGATATTTGATAAAGTTTAAATTATTTGCCTCAACTTGCAAATATGAATCAATAATCCATTGTTGTGTTAGTTTCCCACCACATAAAATTGGATTAAATACATTGCGAATGGCAATTTGAGCTACTTTAAATTCAAGCATAGAAACATTATTTCGGATTCTGGCTTTAGCATTTGGGTAACTGGGAAGAGTTAATTTTGGTTGCCAACCTGCTTCTCCGTGTGGGAAAAAGATGGGATATGTCATTGGATCTAAATTTGGACTTAAGATACTCATATTAATAAACGGTTGGTCCTCATGTCTAGGATATATTCGTATGTCTCTTTGAAATGGTGGTTCTCCTTCATCATTGTGAAACACCATTGCAACCTCATTTGTTGTTGGCAAGTTATAACGACGTTTATCAGTATGTCTGTCTCTTTTAAGCACCATATTAACCTTCGGCATTGGTAATTGATGTGTTTGTGAATGAAGTAGTTGTTCATTTTCTACTTCTGCCAATTTTTTATAAGCTTTACTGTAGGGATTGTTGTCCATAATGTTATTTAGCTCTATGAAAACAGTGGGTAAGCATTTTTTATTTTCTTCCATCTGCATACGTTGGTCAACAGCTTCCATTGTATCTAGGACATATAGTTGAGCGAATTTTCTTTTATTTCCTTCCTCTGGATGTAAATGGGAAGTGCGATGATAAATTTGTCCTTGGACTTTAAAACAGTAAGGACCATGTCCTGGTACATTAGCAGCTAATGTTGCCCCCATGGATGCAAAGGATATGGCACTATTGTAGGATCTTATGTTTGTCTTAAAATTTTTGTAGTTTGGAAAAGTAGGTTCAGTCATAATATTTTGTAAATAAATTGGAAATTCTTTCCTTTCTGGAAGTTTGAACTTGCCTTTTTGACAACAACTAATAAATTGTCCATCTCTGGGTCTCTCCTGTTTAAAATAATAAGCCTCACAAAACTGACATTGAGTAGTCATGTCCCCACAACTATGAACCTCTACTGCTAAAGACTTGAGTAGAGGACAATTTGCAAAGCATATAGGATTTTGCCTTTCATATTCATCAGGTGAAATGTCATATAATGTTTCAACAACAGGTTCTAAATGTTTTGTTTTTTTCGTTGCTTTTCTTGGTATATGTTGTATTGTTTGAGGTAAAATGTCATCTAATGTTTCATGAAACGGTTCTAAATGCTTTGTTTTCTTTGTTGCTTTTTTTGGTATCTCTTGTCTTTTTTCTGGCAAAATGTCATCTGATGTTTGAGCAACAGGTTGTAAATGCTTTATTTTCTTTGTAGTTTTTTTTGACATATCTTTAATTTCTGCAAGTGACAGTCTTTTGCTTGCAATTCTTTTGCGTTCTTTTTCTCGTCGAATTTCCTTCTTCTCCGGTGTCTGGTGGCTGTCTGCTCTCTGTCGTCGTTCTCTAGCTTGGCGTCTTTTCTTTTCTTGTTTAGTCTCATTATCAGCCATGTTAATCTGTAAAAATAAAATAATGTACCATTAGTTTATTTTGAGATGTTAAGTTGTTTTTCATGACATATAGTTATCAATAGTGTGTTAACATTTTATAGTTAATCAATTTCAATGCGTTCAATTGAATAAAAGTCTAAATAAGGGCATGAGATAATTATTTAAAGACATTTTTATTTATTAAACATGTATCCAAAAGCAAGTGTTTCAGTAACTAAAAAGGTATTTTAAAAAAGATGTTATGTCCTTATTTACAGCACTATTCAATTTGTCAAATGGCAATTAAAATAGGCCCTCATTCAATTGCGATTTTGCCAATTGAATAGGGCTCTAAATAAGCACATAATATATATTTTTTAAATAAGTTTTTAGTTAGTGAAAAACTTGCTTTTGGATAGATGCTTAATAACTAAAAACTTCTTTAAAAAATATATGTGATGTGCTTATTTAGACCCCTATTCAATTGTCAAAATTGCAATTGAATGAGGCCCTTAGGGTTTAGGACTGGAATGTTACAATGACAAATTATATAGATTCTGTGTTTTTAGACTTTTTTGGACTATGCCAATTTATTTTTTAAGTTTACATTGAAGTTTGTATTTATTGTTAAAGATTATTGGCCCTAAAAGACAAATAAGAGATAGATGATAGATATTACTTTTTATACTGTACCTTGGTTGAAGTTTGATTTCAAGCAAAATTCTTTGTTGGTCCTGTGTTGAAAGCCTTCGTCCGATGGTCTCGTCCTGTGTTGAAAGTCCTCGTCCGATGGTGTAGTCCTCTGTTGAAAGTCCTCGTCCTCTGGTGTGGTCCTCAGTTCCAACTCCTGTTCCGATGTTCTTGACGCAGTATCTGTTATAAAATAAAAATGAAAATGTTATGTTATTTGAATGTCTTTGTATGAATGAAAAAATGGCATTATTTCTGTGTTTTTCTACAATCCTTTTTGGTGCGCCACAATTTTGGTATGCTTCTGTAGGCTATTTTCTAAGGCTTATAGGTGGTTAAACATTAAAGAAGAATATTAATTAATTTTTCTCTTTTTTTACTTGTTATACTGTACCTTGGTTGAAGTTTGATTTGAAGCAGAATCTTTGTTGGTCCTGTGTTGAAAGCCTTCGTCTGATGGTCTGGTCCTGTGTTGAAAGTCCTCGTCCAATCGTCTGGTCCTCTGTTGAAAGTCCTCGTCCGATGGTGTAGTCCTCTGTTGAAAGTCCTCGTCCAATGGTCTGGTCCTCTGTTGAAAGTCCTCGTCCGCTGGTGTGGTCCTCAGTTGAAACTCCTGGTCCGATGTTCTTGACGCAGTATCTGATATAAAATAAAAATGAAAATGTAATATTATTTTAATGTATTTGTATGAAGTAAAAAATGACATTATTTCTTTGTTTTTCTACAATCCCGTTTGGTGTCCACCACTTTTGGTATGCTTATTTAGGCCTTTTTCTAAGGCTTATAGATTGTTAAACATAAAATAAGTATCTAAATGTACTTTGGTATGTGTTTGTGTGAGTTTTCATACAATCCTGTTTGGTGCGCACCACTGTTGGTATGCTTATTTAGGCTTCTTTATAAGGCTTATAGGTTGTTAAACATAAAATAAGAATGTAAAAGTACTTTGCTATGTGTTTGTGTGAGTTTTCATACAATCCTGTTTGGTGCGCACCACTGTTGGTATGCTTATTTAGGCTTCTTTGTAAGGCTTATAGGTTGTTAAACATTAAAAAAGAATCTAAATGTAGTTTGCTATGTGTTTGTGTGAGTTTTCATACAATCCTGTTTGGTGCGCACCACTGTTGGTATGCTTATTTAGGCTTCTTTGTAAGGCTTATAGGTTGTTAAACATTAAATAAGAATGTAAATGTAGTTTGCTATGTGTTTGTGTGAGTTTTCATACAATCCTGTTTGGTGCGCACCACTGTTGGTATGCTTATTTAGGCTTCTTTCTAAGGCTTATAGGTTGTTAAACATAAAATAAGAATGTAAATGTAGTTTGCTATGTGTTTGTGTGAGTTTTCATACAATCCTGTTTGGTGCGCACCACTGTTGGTATACTTATTTAGGCTTCTTTCTAAGGCTTATAGGTTGTTAAACATTAAATAAGAATCTAAATGTAGTTTGCTATGTGTTTGTGTGAGTTTTCATACAATCCTGTTTGATGCGCACCACTGTTGGTATGCTTATTAATGTAGTTTTGTAATGCTAATAGGTTGTTAAACATAAAATAAGAATGTAAATGTAGTTTGTTATGTGTTTGTGTGAGTTTTCATACAATCCTGTTTGGTGCGCACCACTGTTGGTATACTTATTTAGGCTTCTTTCTAAGGCTTATAGGTTGTTAAACATAAAATAAGAATGTAAATGTAGTTTGCTATGTGTTTGTGTGAGTTTTCATACAATCCTGTTTGGTGCGCACCACTGTTGGTATGCTTATTTAGGCTTCTTTCTAAGGCTTATAGGTTGTTAAACATAAAATAAGAATGTAAAAGTACTTTGCTATGTGTTTGTGTGAGTTTTCATACAATCCTGTTTGGTGCGCACCACTGTTGGTATGCTTATTTAGGCTTCTTTGTAAGGCTTATAGGTTGTTAAACATTAAATAAGAATCTAAATGTAGTTTGCTATGTGTTTGTGTGAGTTTTCATACAATCCTGTTTGGTGCGCACCACTGTTGGTATACTTATTTAGGCTTCTTTCTAAGGCTTATAGGTTGTTAAACATAAAATAAGAATGTAAATGTAGTTTGCTATGTGTTTGTGTGAGTTTTCATACAATCCTGTTTGGTGCGCACCACTGTTGGTATACTTATTTAGGCTTCTTTCTAAGGCTTATAGGTTGTTAAACATAAAATAAGAATGTAAATGTAGTTTGCTATGTGTTTGTGTGAGTTTTCATACAATCCTGTTTGGTGGGCACCAATGTTGGTATGCTTATTTAGGCTTCTTTCTAAGGCTTATAGGTTGTTAAACATTAAATAAGAATCTAAATGTAGTTTGCTATGTGTTTGTGTGAGTTTTCATACAATCCTGTTTGTTGGGCACCAATGTTGGTATGCTTATTTAGGCTTCTTTCTAAGGCTTATAGTTTGTTAAACATGAAATAAGAATCTAAATGTAGTTTGCTATGTGTTTGTGTGAGTTTTCATACAATCCTGTTTGATGCGCACCACTGTTGGTATGCTTATTAATGTAGTTTTGTAATGCTAATAGGTTGTTAAACATATAATAAGAATGTAAATGTAGTTTGTTATGTGTTTGTGTGAGTTTTCATACAATCCTGTTTGGTGGGCACCAATGTTGGTATGCTTATTTAGGCTTCTTTCTAAGGCTTATAGGTTGTTAAACATTAATATAATAATGTAAATGTAAATCCTGTTTGATGGGCACCACTTTTGTTATACTTATGTAGTGTTTTTTCTAATGGTTATACATTGTTAAACAATCACATTTGAATGAGGCCCTCGGCCATTAAACATATTTAGGTCCTGAATCAATTGCGTTTTGACCAATTGAATAGGGCTCTATATAAGCACATAAAATATTTTTTGACAGAAGTTTTTAGTTAGTGAAGACCTATTATGTGCTTATATAAAGCCCTATTCAATTAGCCAACTCACAATTGAATAAGGCTCATGGTTCGGTTCTTTTTTATACTTAAATACTTTACCTTGATTGAAGTGTGGAATGACAGAGGGTCCCCTCCTGCCAATCTTAATCCGCCGGTCTTCTTGTAGTGTCTGTTTGAAAAATAAAGTGAAATAGTGAATTATAGAATTTTTTATTTGTATTTAACAAAGCATGGCCTTTTCAGCATTTAAAGTATTTTTGTATCTTACCTCTTGTTCTTTGTTGGTGTTCTTTAAAAGGGATTGTGCTTCCCAGTGCACAGTGCAAATTGTTGAGAGACGCTGTTGATGCAGAGTCTGTTTGAATATTTAAAAAAGTAGAAAGATTGAGTTTTAGGTGATCTATTAAATTGCAGTAAATTAATTTCATTGAATTATACTTCTGTAATTAATTTGAATTAACATTATTTTTTGGTGGGTGCTACACACATATGTCACATACATGAAGCACATTTCCATAGTTGAAAGTTATTTTTTTGTGTGCGTGTGACATATCAGTATACATGAATCATATTTTAATTGTTAAATTAACCTTATTTTTATTTTTTGCCAACATACATAAATGTGTGTGTGACATGTGACTATAGATGATACACATATATGTGCGTGTCACATATCAGTATACATGACTCATATTTTAATAGTATTTTAATAGTCCCAACTTATTTTTTTGTAATGTAATTGAAATGTAGTTGTTTAATTAGTTTGTTGCAGGGGCAATACACATAAATGTGCGTGTCACTTGTCAGTATACATTATACACATAAATGTGCATGTAACATGTCACTATACATTATACACATAAATGTGCGTGTCACATGTCACTATACATTATACACATAAATGTGCATGTGACATGTCACTATACATTATACACATAAATGTGCGTGTCACTTGTCAGTATACATTATACGGCTAAATGTGCGTGTCACTTGTCAGTATACATTATACGCATATATGTGCGTGTGACATGTCACTATACATTATACACATAAATGTGCGTGTCACTTGTCAGTATACATTATACGGCTAAATGTGCGTGTCACTTGTCAGTATACATTATACGCCTAAATGTGCGTGTCACATGTCAGTATACATTATACACATAAATGTGCGTGTCACATGTCAGTATACATTATACGCATAAATGTGCGTGTCACATGTCAGTATACATTATACGCATAAATGTGCGTGTCACTTGTCACTATACATTATACACATAAATGTGCATGTGACATGTCACTATACATTATACACATAAATGTGCGTGTCACATGTCACTATACATTATACACATAAATGTGCGTGTCACTTGTCAGTATACATTATACGCCTAAATGTGCGTGTCACTTGTCAGTATACATTATACGCATAAATGTGCGTGTCACATGTCACTATACATTATACACATAAATGTGCGTGTCACTTGTCAGTATACATTATACGCCTAAATGTGCGTGTCACTTGTCAGTATACATTATACGCATAAATGTGCGTGTCACATGTCAGTATACATTATACACATATATGTGCGTGTCACTTGTCAGTATACATTATACACATAAATGTGCGTGTCACATGTCACTATACATTATACACATAAATGTGCGTGTCACATGTCAGTATACATTATACGCATATATGTGCGTGTCACATGTCATTATACATAAACCTCTTTGTCTTCTTTAATTTTTTTTTTTGATGTCCTGTCTTGAAAATAAGTAATATATTATAGCTTACCTCTCAGTTGTAATTTGCACAATGTAAAGTAGTAAATTAGGAAAGAATTATCTTCTCAAGTTTTAGCAGCAGTTATCTCAGAAGTCACTCTGTTCATCACCTGAGGAGAAATGTATTTTTCTCTGTCAAATAGACAGTATTTATAAACTTGTAGAACATTCTGGAAAGTTAGACCGTTAGAACGTAATACGCATGCGCTATTTGCGTTCCAGCTTACAATTTGCGTTCCATCCGCCATTTTGTGCGTAGTAGTGTTTAAAATGGTGTTTAATATGAGTGTGATCCGTTCCGCATAGTATGTGTTTCATTATTGCGAGTAAGTGTAGTGTAGTTACGTCTGGAGCCTCGTTTTCGTTTTGTTCGGCGGCCATTTTTTTCTCTCGCTTAGCCGATTTTCGGTCGTTTAAACTGTTTGTTTTCACTTAAATGGACGTGTAAATGAACTTTTGGAGGTGCCGGATGCCCCCCCGTGCTGTAAGTAAGCTTTTTATGTGTTTGTTGTGTTTATTTCTTGTGTTTGTGATGTTTTGATGCGCGGCGGTTGGAATGGGTCTTTCGCGGCCGTATTTTTTTCCGATGCGGCCGTATTTTGTTGCGATATACGCAGTTAGCTTTTACGTGTACGACGCAGTGTATTTGTTTCTAAGTCGTGCGTATGTGTGTTAAGAGCGTGTGAGGGGCCTTTTTTACTGTTTTTTTGTTAAGTCTTGCGTCTGTGTGTCTGGGTGTAAGCGGGTGTGAGGCGACTTTGATTTTTTTTTTGTTATGAAGTTATGTGTGTGTGTATGTGTGTGTTAACACAGCCGATGTTGGGATGCTCCCACCCCGCAAATGCGGATCCTCGCGAAGCGAGGGTCCGCATTTGCGGTGGACGTTGTTTGTTTTTTGTTGGCTGGGCGGTTGGGTTTATTCTGTTAAAAAAGTCGTGTGTGTGTATGTGTGTGTTAACACAGCCGACGTTGAGCCTCCACAACCGCAAATGCGGGCCCTCGCTTCGCGAGGACCCGCATTTGCGGCGAACTGCGTCCCTCGCTTCGCGAGGGACGCAGTTTCTTCAAGCGTGAGCAACGACTTGGGTTTTTGTTGGCTGGGCGGTTGGGTTTATTCTGTTACAAAAGTCGTGTGTGTGTATGTGTGTGTTAACACAGCCGACGTTGAGCCTCCACAACCGCAAATGCGGGCCCTCGCTTCGCGAGGACCCGCATTTGCGGCGAACTGCGTCCCTCGCTTCGCGAGGGACGCAGTTCTTGCGGGCTCGCTACGCGAGCCCGCAAGCGTGAGCAACGACTCGTACGCTCACAACTATATATGTGATGTGCTTATTTAGAGCCGTATTCAATTGGCAAAATCGCAATTGAATGAGGGCCTTAGTTTTTTGGGCTACACAATAAATGTGCGTGTCACATATCAGTATACAAAAATCAGATTTTAATATTTTTTTTTTTTTACTGTCATTAAAATATAGTTGTTTAATTAGTTTTGATTAGCAGGGACTATACACAGAAATCTGCGTGTGACTTCACTATACATGAACCACATTTTCATAGTTAAATTTATTTATCTTTTGTGCGTGTCACATATCACTATACAAGAATCATATTTTCATACTTAAAATGTTTTTTTTTTGTCCTGTCTTGATAATAAAATGTAATATATTATAGCTTACCTCTCAGTTGTAATTTGCACAATGCAAAGTAGTAAATTAGGAAACAATTCTCTTCTCAAGTAACAGCAGCAGTTACCTATCCAGTCACTCCGTTCATCACTCCCTACCCTGTGTCTCTCTTTCCCTCTCCCTCCCCTGGGTCTCTTTTCCCCCTCTCCATACCCTGTGTCTCTTCCCCCGCCTCCCCCCCATGTGTCTCTTTGCCCCACTCTCCCTACCCTGTGTCTCTCTTCCCCTCTGTCTCCCCTGTGTCTCTCCCACCCTCTCCCTACCCTTTGTCTCCTTACCCCCTCTCCCTACCCTGTGTCTCTCCCCCCTACCCTGTGCCTCTTTCCCCCGCTCTCTCTCCCCTGTGTCTCGTTCACTCCTCTCCCTACCCTGTGTCTCTCCCCCCTCACTCCCCTGTGTCTCTTTGCCCCGCTCTCCCTCTCCTGTGTCTCTTTCCCCCACTCTCCCTACCCTGTGTCTCTCCCCCCCCCTCTGTCTCTTTGCCCCACTCTCCCTCCCCTGTGTCTACCCCCCCCCCACTCACTACCCTGTGTCTGTCACCCACTCCCTCCAATGTGTCTCCCCCCTCTCCCTACTCTATGTCTCTAGCCCCCCCTGCACTGTGTCTCTTTGCACCGCTCTCCCTACTCTGTGTCTCTTTGCCCCACTCTCCCTACCCTGTGTCTCTTCCCCTCCTTCTCCTGTGTCTCTTTCTGCCCTCTCCCTACTTTGTGTCTCTTTGACTCCTTTTCCCTACCCTGTAAATCTTTATCCCCCTCTCCCTACCCTGTCCCTCTTTCCCCTCACTCCCTCTCCAGTGTCTCTTTGCCCCACTCTCCCTACCCTGTGTCTCTTTGCCCCAATCTCCCTACCCTGTGTCTCTCTTCCCCTTTCCCTCACCTGTGTCTCTCCCATCCTCTCCCTACCCTGTGTCTTTTCCCCCCACTCCCTCCCCTGTGTGTCTTCCCCCCTTCTCCCTACCCTTTGTCTCTTTGTCCCCCTCTCCCTACCCTGTGTCTCTCCCCACCACCTTATGTCTCTTTGCCCCTCTCTCCCTAACCTGTTTCTCTTTCCCTCCTCTCCCTACCCTGTGTCTCTTTCCCCCGCTCACCCTCCCCTGTGTCTCTTTCCCCCACTCTACCAGCCCTGTGTCTCTTTCCCTCCTCTCCCTACCCTGTGTCTCTCCCCCTTCCCTCACCTGTGTCTCTTTGCCCCACTCTCCCTACCCTGTGTCTCTTTGCCCCCTCTCCCTACCCTGTGTCTCTTTCCCCTCACTCCCTCCACAGTGTCTCTTTTCCCAACTCTACCTACCCTGTGTCTCATCTCTCTCCCTCCCCTGTGTCTCTTTCCCCCCTCTCCCTACGCTGTGTCTCTTTCACTTCACTCCCTCCCCAGTGACGCTTTGCCCCCCTCTCTCTACCCTTTGTCTCTTTCCACTCACTCCCTCCCCAGTGTCTCTTCCGCCCTCCCTCCCCTGTGTCTCTTCCCCCACTCTCGCTACCCTGTGTCTCTTTACCCCTTCTCCCTACACTGTGTCTCTTTGCCCCCCTTTCCCTCCCCTGTGTCTCTTTGCCCCCCTCTCCTTCCCCTGTGTCTCTTTCCCCTCACTCTCTCCCCAGTGTCTATTCGCCCCAGGCTCACTCCCTTGTGTCTCTCCCCCCTCCCCTGTGTCTGTTTGCCCCACTCTCCCTACCCAGTGTCTCTCTTCCCTCTCCCTACCCTTTGTCTCTTTGCCCCCCACTCCTTCTCCTGTGTCTCTTCCCCTCATCTCCCTCTCCTGTGTCTCTTTCCCCCCCACTCCCTACCCTGTGTCTGTCTCCCCCTCCCTCCCCTGTTTCTCTCCCCCTCTATTCCCTGTGTCTCTTTGCCCCACTCTCCCTACCCTGTGTCTCTTTGCCCCCTCTCCCTACCCTGTGTCTCTTTCCCCTCACTCCCTCCCCATTGTCTCTTTGCCTCGCTCTCCCTACCCTGTGTCTCTTTGCCCCCCCACTCCCTACCCGTTGTCACTTTCCCCTCACTCCCTCCCCTATGTCTCTTTCCCCACCTCCCTCCCCTGTGTCTCTTTTCCCTGCTCTCCCTCCCCTGTGTCTCTCCCCACCCCTCTCCCTACTCTGTGTCTCTGCCCCCTCCTTACCCTGTGTCTCTTTGCCCCACTCTCCCTACCCTGTGTCTCTTTGCTCCCCTCTCCCTACCATGTGTCTCTTTCCCCTCACTCCCTCCCCAGTGTCTCATGCCCCACTCTCCTTACCCTGTGTGTCTCTTCCCCTCTCACTCCCCTGTGACTCTCCCTCTCCTGTGTCTCTCCCCCCCTCTCCCTCCCCTCTGTCTCTTTTCCTCCCTCTCCCTCTCCTGTGTCTTTTCCCCCACTCTCTCATCCCTGTGACTCTTTTCCCCACTCCCTCTCGTTTCTCTTTGTTCCCCTCTCACACATTTCTCACCCCCGTGTTTCTTTCCCCCTCTCCTTCCACTGTGTTACCCCCTCAACCCTATGTCTCTTTCCACCCTCTCCCTCTCCTGTGTCTCTTCTCCCCTCTACTCCCTCACCTGTGTCTCTTTGCCCTGCTCTCACTCCCCTGTGTCTCTTTGCCCCCCTCTCCTGCGTCTCTTTCCCCTCACTCCCTCCCCAGTGTCTATTTGCCCTGGTCTCCCTCCCCTGTGTCTCTCCCCCCTCCCCTGTGTCTGTTTGCCCCACTTTCCCTACCCAGTGTCTCTCTTCCCCTCTCCCTATCCTGTGTCTTTTTCGCCCCTCTCCCTACCCTGTGTTTCTTTGACCCCTTTTCCCTTCCCTGTTAATCTTCCCCCCCCCCCTGTGTCTCTTTCCCCTCACTCACTCCCCATTGTCTTTTTGCCCCGCTCTCCCTACCCTGTGTCTCTTTGCCCCCCTCTCCCTACCCTTTGTCACTTTCCCCTCACTTCATCCCCAGAGTCTCTTTGCCCCAGTCTCCCTCCCTTGTGTCTCTTCCCCCACCTCCCTCCCTACCCTGTGTCTCTTTTCCCCGCTCTCCCTCCCCTGGGTCTCTTTCCCCCCCTCTCCCTCCCCTGTGTCTGTCTCCCCAACCCTCCCCTGTGTCTCCTCCCCCTCCATTCCCTGTGTCTCTTTGCCCCACTCTCCCTACCCTGTGTCTCTTTGACCCCCTCTCCCTACCCTGTGTCTCCTTCACCTCACTCACTCCCCAGTGTCTCTTTGACCCCTTTTTACCCTATACTGTTAATCTTTGCCCCGCTCTCCCTACCCTTTGTCACTTTCACCTCACTCCCTCCCCAGTGTCTCTTTGCCCCGGTCTCCCTCCCCTGTGTCTCTTCCCCCGCCTCCCTCCCTACCCTGTGTCTCTTTTCCTCGCTCTCCTTCCCTGTGTCTCACCCCCCCTCCCTCCCCTGTATCTCTTTGCCTCCCTCTCCTGTGTCTGTTCACCCTCTCTCGTCCCTGTATCTCTTTGCCCCGCTCTCGCTATCCTGTGTCTCTTTGCCCCAGTCTCCCTACCCTGTGTCTCTTTCCCCTCACTCCCTCCCGAGTGTCTCTTTGCCCCACTCTCTCTACCCTGTGTCTCTTTCCCCTGACTCCCTCTCCAGTGTCTATTTGCCCCAGTCTCCCTCCCCTATATCCTCCCTCCCCTGTGTCTGTTTGCCCCACTCTCCTTACCCTGTGTCTCTCTTCCCCTCTCCCTCCCCTGTGATTCTCCCCCCTCTCCCTCTCCCTCTCCTGTGTCTCTTCCCCCTCTCTCATCCCTGTGACTCTTTACCCCTCTCCCTCTTGTGTCTCTTTGTTCCCCTCTCAACCATTTCTCACCCCGTGTCTCTTCCCCCTCCCTCTCCTGTGTCTTTTCTCCCCTCTACTCCCTCCCCTGTGTCTCTTTGCCCTGCTCTCCCTCCCCTGTGTCTCTTTGCCCTGCTCTCCCTCCCCTTTGTCTCTTTCCCCCCACTCCCTACCCTGTGTCTTTCTCCCCCTCGATCCCCTGTGTCTGCCACCCTTGTCCCTACTCTGTATCTCTCTCCCTCCCTCCACTGTGTCTCTTTGCCCCCCCACTCGCTCCCCTGTGTCTCATTTCCCCCTCTCCCTCTAATGTGTCTCTTCTTCCCTCTACTCCCTACCCTTGGTCTCTTTACCCCCCTCTCCCTACCCTGTATCTCTTTCACCTCACTCACTCCCCAGGTGTCTCTTTCCCCTCACTCCCTCCCCAGTGTCTCTTTGCCCCCCTCTCCTGTGTCGCTTCCCCCTCTCTCCCTCCCCTGTGACTCTTTGCCTCCCACTCCCTCTCCTGTGTCTCTTTCCCCCCTCTCACCCCTGTGACTCTTTTCCCCACTCCCTCTTGTGTCTCTTTGTTTCCCTCTCACCCGTTTCTCACCCCCGTGTTTCTTTCCCCCTCCCCTTCCCCTGTGCCCCCCCTCAACCCTATGTCTCTCTCCTCCTATATCTGTGTCTATTTGCCCCCCTCTTTCTATCCTGCGTCTCTTTGCCACCCTCTCCCCACCCTGTTTCTCTTTCCCCTCACTCCCTCCCGAGTGTCTATTTGCCCCGGTCTCCCTCCCCTGTGTCCCCCCTCCCTGTGTCTGTTTGCCCCACTCTCCTTACCCTGTGTCTCTCTTCACCACTCCCTCCCCTGTGACTCTCCCTACCCTGTGTCTCTTCCCCCCTCTCCCTCCCCTGTGTCTCTTTGCCTCCCTCTCCCTCTCCTGTGTCTCTTTCCCCCCTCTCATGCCTGTGACTTTTTTCCCCACTCCCTCTTGTGTCTCTTTGTTCCCCTCTCACTCATTTCTCACCCCTGTGTTTCTTTCCCCCTCTCCTTCCACTGTGTCCCCCCCTCAACCCTATGTCTCTTCCCCCCTCTCCCTCTCCTATGTCTCTTCTCCCCTCTACTCCCTCCCCTGTGTCAAACAGTGGGGAAAACAGACACAGGGGAGGGGGGGACACAGGGGAGGGACCGAAGCAAATAGACACTAGGTAGGGAGAGGGGGGCAAAGAGACACAGGGGAGGGAGAGCGGGGCAAAGAGACACTGGGGAGTGAGTGAGGTGAAAGAGACACAGAGTAGGGAGAGGGGGGCAAAGAGACACAGGGTAGGGAGAGTGGGGCAAAGAGACACAGGGAATGGAGGGGGAGGAGACACAGGGGAGGGTGGGGGAGACAGACACAGGGGAGGGAGAGAGGGGAAAGAGACCCAGGGGAGGGAGAGCGGGGAAAAGAGACACATGGTTATGGAGGGAGGCGGGGGAAGAGACACAAGGGAGGGAGACCGGGGCAAAGAGACTCTGGGGAGGAAGTGAGTGGAAAGTGACAAAGGGTAGGGAGAGGGGAGCTAAGAGACACAGGGTAGGGAGAGCGGGGCAAAGAGACAATGGGGAGTGAGTGAGGGGAATGAGACACAAGGTAGGCAGAGGGGCAAAGATTAACAGGGTAGGGAAAAGGGGTCAAAGAAACACAGGGTAGGGAGAGGGGCGAAAGAAACACGGGGGAGGGAGAGGGGAAGAGAGACACTGGGTAGGGAAAGTGGGGCAAACAGACACAGGGGAGGGGGGGAGAGACACAGGGGAGGGAGACCGGGGCAATTAGACACTGGGGAGGGAGTGAGGGGAAAGAGACACAGGGGAGGGAGAGGGGGGCAAAGAGACACAGGGGAGGGAGAGCAGGGCAAATAGACACAGGTGAGGGAGTAGAGGGGAGAAGAGACACAGGAGAGGGAGAGGGTGGAAAGAGACTGCCGTCTCTGTGTTTCACCCCCCCTCACCCCTGTGACTCTTTAACCTACTCCTTCTTGTGTCTCTTTGTTCCCCACTCCCATTTCTCACCCCCATGTTTCTTTCCCCCTCTTCTTGCCCTGTGTCCCCCCCCCCTCAACCCTATGTCTCTTTCCCCCCTCTCCCTCTCCTGTGTCTCTTCTCTCCTCTACTCCCTCCCCTGTGTCTATTAGCCCTGCTCTCCCTCCACTGTGTCTATCCCCCCTCCCCTTTGTCTGTTTGCCCCACTCTCCCTACCCTTTGTCTCTCTTCCCCTCTCCCTCCCCTGTGTCTCTTCCACCCTTTCCCTACCCTGTGTCTCTTGCCCCCTTAACCTACCCTGTGTCTCTTTGCCCCCCTTTCCCTCCCCTGGGTTTCTTTTCCCCCCTCTCCCTACCCTGTGTCTCTTTCCACTCACTCCCTCCCCAGTGTCTATTTGCCCAGGTCTCCCTCCCCTGGGTCTCTCCCTCCTCCCCTGGGTCTGTTTGCCCTAGTATTCCTACCTTGTGTCTCTTTCCCCTCACTCCCTCCCCTGTGTCTTTTTGCCTCCTTCTCCCTCTCCTGTGTCTCTTCCCCCACTCTCTTACCCCTGTGACTCTTTTTCCCACTCCATCTTGTGTCTCTTTGTTCCCCTCTCACCCATTTCTCAACCCCTGTGTTTCTTTCCCCTTCTACTTCCCCTGTGTCCCCCCCCCTCAACCTATGTCTCTTTCCCCCCTCTCCCTCTCCTGTGTCTCTTTTCTCCTCTACTCTCTCCCCTGTTTCTCTTTGCCCCCTCTCCCAACCCTGTGTCTCTTTCCCCCTTTCCCTCTCCTGTGTCTCTTTGCCCTGCTTTCCCTCCCCTTTGTGTCTTTGCCCTGCTCTGCCGTCCCTGTGTTTCTCCCCCCCCCCCTCTCTCACCCCTGTGTCTCCCCCCCACTTGCTCCCCTGTGTCTCTTTCCCCCCTCTCGCTCTCCTGTGTCTCCTCTATCCTCTACTCCCTCCCCTGTGCTTCTTTGCCCTGCTCTCCCTCCCCTGTGTCTCTTTGCCCCCCTCTCCCTACCCTGTGTCTCTTTCCCCCCTCTCCCTCTCTTGTGTCTCTTCTCCCCTCTTCCTCCCTCTCCTATGTCTATTAGCCCCGGTCTCCCTCCCCTGTGTCTCTCCCTCCCTCCCCTATGTCTGTTTGCCCCACTCTCCCTACCCTGTGTCTCTCTTCCCCCCTCTCCCCCCTGTGTCTCTTCCCCCCTCTCTCCCCTGTGTCTCTTCCCCCCTCTTGCTAACCTATGTCTCTTTGCCCCCCTTTCCCTCCCCTATGTCTCTTTGCCACACTCTCCCTACCCTGTTTCTCTCTTCCCCTCTCCCTCCCCTGTGTCTCTATTCCCCTCTCCCTCCCCTGTGTCTCTCCCCCTCTCCCTCCCCTGTGTCTCTTTGCCCCCTCTCTCTACCCAGTGTCTCTTTCCCATCACTCCCTCCCCTGTGTCTCTTTGCCCCCCTCTCCCTCTCCTGTGTCTCTCCCCCCCTTTCCCACCCCTGTATCCCTTTGCCTCCCTCTCCTTCTCCTGTGTCTCTTCTCCCCCCCTTTCCTCCCCTGTATCTCTTTGCCTCCCTCTCCTTCTCCTGTGTCTCTTCCCCCTCTCTCATCCCTATGACTTGTTTCCCCACTCTTGTGTCTCTTTGTTCCCCTCTCACCCATTTCTCACCCCCGTGTTTCTTTCCCCCTCTCCTATCCCTGTGCCCACCCCCCTCAACCCTATGTCTCTTTCCCCCTATCCCTCTCCTGTGTCTCTTTTCCCCTCTACTCCCTCCCCTGGGTCTCTTTGCCCTGCTCTCCCTCCCCTGTGTCTCTTTGCCCTGCTCTCCCTCCCCTGTGTCTCTTTGACCTGCTCTGCCGTCCCTGTGTCTCTCATACCATGTCCTTTCCCTGTGTCTCTCCCCCCTCTCCTTACCCTGTGTCACTTTGCCCCCCTCTCTTTTCCCAGTGTCTCTTTCCCCTCACTCCCTCCCCAGTGTCTCTTTGCCCCCCTCTCCCTCTCCTGTGTCTCTTCCCCCTCTCACTCCCTTGTGTCGCTTTGCCTCCCTCTCCTTTGTCTCTTCCCCCCTCTCTCACCCCTGTGACTCTTTTCCCCAATCCCTCTTGTGTCTCTTTGTTCCCCTCTCACCCATTTCTCACCCCGTGTTTCTTTCCCCCTTTCCTTCCACTGTGTCCCCCCCTCAACGCTAGGTCTCTCTTCCCCCCTCTCCCTCTCCTGTGTCTCTTCTCCCCTCTACTCCCTCCCTTATGTCTATTTGCCCTGCTCTCCCTCCCCTGTGTCTCTTTGCCCTGCTCTGCCGTCCCTGTGTTTCTTCCCCCCCCTCTCACCCCTGTGACTCTTTTCCCCACTCCCTCTTGTGTCTCTTTGTACCCCTCTCACCCATTTCTCACCCCATGTTTCTTTCCCCCTCTCCTTCCACTGTGTCCCCCCCTCAACCCTATGTCTCTTTCCCCCCTCTCCCTCTCCTATGACTCTTCTGCCCTCTACTCCCTCCCCTGTGTCTCTTTGCACTGCTCTCCCTCCCCTATGTTTCTTTGCCCTGCTCTGCCATCCCTGTGTTTCTCCCCCCTCCCCTATGTCTGTTTGCCCCACTCTCCCTACCCTGTGTCTCTCTCCCCCCCCTCTCTCCCCTGTGTCTCTTCCCCCTCTCACCCATTTCTCACCCCGTGTTTCTTTCCCCCTCTCCTTCCCCTGTGCCCCCCCCTCAACCCTATGTCTCTTTGCCCTGCTCTCCCTCCCCTGTGTCTCTTTGCCCTGCTCTCCCTCCCCTGTGTCTCTTTGACCTGCTCTACCGTCCCTGTGTCTCTCTTCCCCTCTCCCTCTCCTGTGTCTCTTCTCCCCTCTACTCCCTCCCCTGTGTCTCTTTGCCCTGCTCTCCCTCCCCTGTGTCTCTTTGCCCTGCTCTGGCATCCCTGTGTTTCTCCCCCCTCCCCTATGTCTGTTTGCCCCACTCTCCCTACCCTGTGTCTCTCTTCCCCCTCTCTCCCCTGTGTCTCTTCCTCCCTCTCTCCCCTGTGTCTCTTCCCCCCTCTCGCTACCATATGTCTCTTTGCCCCCCTTTCCCTCCCCTATGTCTCTTTGCCCTCTCTCCCTACCCTGTGTCTCTCTTCTCCTCTCACTCCCTTGTGTCTCTCTTCCCCTCTCCCTCCCCTGTGTCTCTCCCCCTCTCCCTCCCCTGTGTCTCTCCCCCACTTCCTCCCCTGTGTCTCTTTGCCCTCCTCTCTCTACCCAGTGTCTCTTTCCCCTCACTGCCTCCCAAGTGTCTCTTTGCCCCCCTCTCCCTCACCTGTGTCTCTTCCCCCACTCTACCACCCCTGTATCTCTTTGCCTCCCTCTCCTTCTCCTGTGTCTCTTCCCCCTCTCTCATCCCTATGACTTGTTTCCCCACTCTTGTGTCTCTTTGTTCCCCTCTCACCCATTTCTCACCCCCGTGTTTCTTTCCCCCTCTCCTTCCCCTGTGCCCCCCCTCAACTCTATCTATCCCTCTCCTGTGTCTCTTCTCCCCTCTACTCCCTCCCCTGGGTCTCTTTGCCCTTCTCTCCCTCCCCTGTGTCTTTGCCCTGCTCTGCCGTCCCTGTGTCTCTCCCCCCTCTCCTTACCCTGTGTCACTTTGCCCCCTCTCTTTTCCCAGTGTCTCATTCCCCTCACTCACTCCCCAGTGTCTCTTTGCCCCCGTCTCCCTCTCCTGTGTCTCTTCCCCCCTCTCACTCCCTTGTGTCGCTTGCCTCCCTCTCCCTCTCCTTTGTCTCTTCCCCCTCCTCTCTCACCCCTGTGACTCTTTTCCCCTCTCCCTCTTGTGTCTCTTTGTTCCCCTCTCACCCATTTCTCACCCCCGTGTTTCTTTCCCCCTCTCCTTTCCCAGTGTCCCCCCCTCAACGCTATGTCTCTCTTCCCCCCTCTCCCTCTCCTGTGTCTCTTCTCCCCTCTACTCCCTCCCCTGTGTCTCTTTGCCCTGCTCTCCCACCCCTGTGTCTCTTTGCCCTGTTCTGCCGTCCCTGTGTTTCTCCCCCCCTCTCTCACCCCTGTGTCTCCCCCCCCACTCACTCCCCTATGTCTCTTTCCCCCTCTCCCTCTCCTGTGTCTCTTCTCCCCTCTTCTCCCTCTCCTGTGTCTCTTCTCCCCTCTACTCCCTCCCCTGTGTCTCTTTGCCCTGCTCTCCCACCCCTGTGTTTCTCCCCCCCTCTCACCCCTGTGTCTCCCCCCCCCACTCTCTCCCCTGTGTCTCTTTGCCCTGCTCTCCCTCCCGTGTGTCTCTTTGCCCTGCTCTCCCACCCCTGTGTTTCTCCCCCCCTCTCACCCCTGTGTCTCCCCCCCCACTCTCTCCCCTGTGTCTCTTTGCCCTGCTCTCCCTCCCGTGTGTCTCTTTGCCCTGCTCTGCCGTCCCTGTGTTTCTCGCCCCCTCTCTCACCCCTGTGTCTCCCCCCCCACACTCGCTCCCCTGTGTCTCTTTCCCCCTCTCCCTCTCCTTTGTCTCTTCTCCCCTCTACTCCCTCCCCTGTGTCTCTTTGCCCTGCTCTCCCACCCCTGTGTTTCTCCCCCCCTCTCACCCCTGTGTCTCCCCCCCCCACTCTCTCCCCTGTGTCTCTTTGCCCTGCTCTCCCTCCCGTGTGTCTCTTTGCCCTGCTCTGCCGTCCCTGTGTTTCTCGCCCCCTCTCTCACCCCTGTGTCTCCCCCCCACACTCGCTCCCCTGTGTCTCTTTCCCCCTCTCCCTCTCCTTTGTCTCTTCTCCCCTCTACTCCCTCCCCTGTGTCTCTTTGCCCTGCTCTCCCACCCCTGTGTTTCTTCCCCCCCTCTCTCACCCTGTGTGTCAGTTAAAATCGAGTTACGGGCTTGAACTTTGCGAGTGTTACAGACAAGCTCGCAATTAGGACAAAGATATATATGTGATTGTAACTGTTATTAGGAATATTATTAATATTATTATTATTATTATTATAATAATAATGTTACTGTTATTATAATGTAACTGTTTTTAGGAATATTATTATTATATTGTAACTGTTATCAGGAATATTATTATTATTATTATTATTATTATTATTAATGAAATGTAACTGTTATTAGGAATATTATTGTTATTATTATTATTATTATTATTATCGTTATTATTATAATGTAACTGTTTTTAGGAATTGTATTATTATTATTATTAATAATAATAATGTTATTATTATTAATATTATGTAACTGTTATTATGAATATTATTATTATTATTATTATTACGTAACTGTTATTAGGAATATTATTATTATTATTATTATTATTATTATTATTATTATTATTATTATAATGTAACTGTTCTTAGGAATTGTATTATTATTATTAATATTATTATAATGTAACTGTTATTAGGAATATTATTATTATTATTATTACGTAACTGTTATTAGGAATATTATTATTATTATTATTATAATTATTATATTGTAACTGTTATTAGGAATATTATTGTTATTATCATTATTATTATTGTTATTATTATTATTATTATTAAAAGGTAACTGTTATTAGGAATATTATTGTCATTATTATTATTATTATTATTATTATTATTATTATTATTATTATTTTTATCATTATTATTATTATTATAATGTAACTGTTTTTAGGAATTGTAATATTATTATTATTATTAATGTTATTATTATTATTATTATTATTATTATAATGTAACTGTTATTAGGAATATTATTATTATTATTAGTATTATTATTATTATTATTATTATTATTATTATTATTATTATGTAACTGCTGACATTTGAAATTAGTTTTAAAATCAACTAAAGACTGGAATTCAAAAAGCAATAAAAATGTCAAGTGGAACTCATGGCCAGCTGGAAGACTGAGGGCAAACTGGAAGACTAATGGCAAACTGGAAGACTAATGGCCTGCTTAAAGACTAATGGCAAACTGGAAGACTAATGGCCTGCTTAAAGACTAATGGCAAACTGGAAGACTAATGGCCTGCTTAAAGACTAATGGCAAACTGGAAGACTAATGGCCTGCTTAAAGACTAATGGCAAACTGGAAGACTAATGGCCTGCTTAAAGACTAATGGCAAACTGGAAGACTAATGGCAAACTGGAAGACTAATGGCAAACTGGAAGACTAATGGCCTGCTTAAACACTAATGGACGGTTGGAAGACTGAGGGCAAACTGGACACTCCCATCTTTGGACTTTGATATCTGAGACTGGAGAAAAAGTTCCTACACTGTGTGTTGAGGCGATGGAAGATTGTCTTCCTGGGAGGTGAAATGTAATAAACCTGTGTGCATATATATATATATAATACATCCAGTGCTGTGCTTAAAGCTGTGAAATACAGTGAGCTTAAAAGCAGCCATGTATATAGTGGCTTTGGACTGAGCGGCATTGTGGTCTCATTGGAATTCAGTCACAAATGTGCTCGGCATTGTTTGTACTAAAATATATATATTAATATATATATATATATAGAGAGAGAGATTTATATATATATACGTAGCGCTTATTGTGGACCCGCGCGCCCTAATGTAATCCATCCATTCTTATATTGTGATGTTGTATTAACCCTATAAGTCGGTTCATTTCTTGTATTTGGTGACAAATCTTAAGCACATTCTTGAGTCTTGGGATTGAGTGACAGGTTGCTCTGTGGTTAACCCTTTCACTCCCCCATATCTCACACAGTTTTTTTCTTTGTTTCTATCCTGGGAATGTATTATCTGTATCTGCTGATTCTGATCACTTAAGAACAACACGAAAAGTCTCAAAATAAAAGCAGTTTAATGCTCAGCAACTGAGACCTGGGATAATGTGCAGGGAAGCGGAGGACTCTAGGACCCAGCAGCCTCCTGCACTGCCCACACCCTCCACTTTATCACAAAGCAGTTGGTGTGAGTGTGAGTCAGTGTGATCCAGAGCTCAGAGTGAGTGTGACCTGCAGCCCAGACATGATCCTCAGGTAAGAAGTGACTTGTGTCCTGCCTCCAGTGTGGTGTGAGTGTGACCTGCAGCCCAATGTGATCCAGAGAGTGAGTGTGACCTGCAGCCCAGTGTGGTGTGAGTGTGACCTGCAGCCCAATGTGATCCAGAGCTCAGAGAGTGAGTGTGACCTGCAGCCCAGTGTGGTGTGAGTGTGACCTGCAGCCCAGTGTGGTGTGAGTGTGACCTGCAGCCCAGTGTGATCCAGAGAGTGAGTGTGACCTGCAGCCCAATGTGATCCAGAGAGTGAGTGTGACCTGCAGCCCAATGTGATCCAGAGAGTGAGTGTGACCTGCAGCCCAATGTGATCCAGAGTGTGAGTGTGACCTGCAGCCCAATGTGATCCAGAGTGTGAGTGTGTCCTGCAGCCCAGTGTGGTGTGAGTGTGACCTGCAGCCCAATGTGATCCAGAGTGTGAGTGTGACCTGCAGCCCAATGTGATCCAGAGTGTGAGTGTGACCTGCAGCCCAATGTGATCCAGAGTGTGAGTGTGACCTGCAGCCCAGTGTGGTGTGAGTGTGACCTGCAGCCCAATGTGATCCAGAGAGTGAGTGTGACCTGCAGCCCAATGTGATCCAGAGAGTGAGTGTGACCTGCAGCCCAATGTGATCCAGAGAGTGAGTGTGACCTGCAGCCCAGTGTGGTGTGAGTGTGACCTGCAGCCCAATGTGATCCAGAGAGTGAGTGTGACCTGCAGCCCAATGTGATCCAGAGAGTGAGTGTGACCTGCAGCCCAATGTGATCCAGAGAGTGAGTGTGACCTGCAGCCCAATGTGATCCAGAGAGTGAGTGTGACCTGCAGCCCAATGTGATCCAGAGAGTGAGTGTGACCTGCAGCCCAGTGTGATCCAGAGAGTGAGTGTGACCTGCAGCCCAGTGTGGTGTGAGTGTGACCTGCAGCCCAATGTGATCCAGAGTGTGAGTGTGACCTGCAGCCCAATGTGCTCCAGAGTGTGAGTGTGACCTGCAGCCCAGTGTGGTGTGAGTGTGACCTGCAGCCCAATGTGATCCAGAGTGTGAGTGTGACCTGCAGCCCAATGTGATCCAGAGTGTGAGTGTGACCTGCAGCCCAGTGTGGTGTGAGTGTGACCTGCAGCCCAATGTGATCCAGAGAGTGAGTGTGACCTGCAGCCCAATGTGATCCAGAGTGTGAGTGTGACCTGCAGCCCAATGTGATCCAGAGTGTGAGTGTGACCTGCAGCCCAATGTGATCCAGAGTGTGAGTGTGACCTGCAGCCCAATGTGATCCAGAGAGTGAGTGTGACCTGCAGTCCAATGTGATCCAGAGAGTGAGTGTGACCTGCAGCCCAGTGTGGTGTGAGTGTGACCTGCAGCCCAATGTGATCCAGAGTGTGAGTGTGACCTGCAGCCCAGTGTGGTGTGAGTGTGACCTGCAGCCCAATGTGATCCAGAGAGTGAGTGTGACCTGCAGCCCAATGTGATCCAGAGTGTGAGTGTGACCTGCAGCCCAGTGTGATGTGAGTGTGACCTGCAGCCCAGTGTGGTGTGAGTGTGACCTGCAGCCCAGTGTGATGTGAGTGTGACCTGCAGCCCAGTGTGGTGTGAGTGTGACCTGCAGCCCAGTGTGGTGTGAGTGTGACCTGCAGCCCAGTGTGGTGTGAGTGTGACCTGCAGCCCAGTGTGGTGTGAGCGTGACCTGCAGTCCAAAGTGATCCAGAGTGTGAGTGTGACCTGCAGCCCAGACATGATCCTCAGGTAAGAAGTGACTTGTGTCCTGCCTCCAGTGTGGTGTGAGTGTGACCTGCAGCCCAGTGTGATCCAGAGTGTGTGTGACCTGCAGCCCAATGTGATCCAGAGCTCAGAGAGTCAGTGTGACCTGCAGACCAATGTGATCCAGAGCTCAGAGAGTGAGTGTGACCTGCAGCCCAGTGTGGTGTGAGTGTGACCTGCAGCCCAATGTGATCCAGAGCTCAGAGAGTGAGTGTGACCTGCAGCCCAGTGTGATCCAGAGCTCAGAGAGTGAGTGTGACCTGCAGCCCAGTGTGATCCAGAGCTCAGAGAGTGAGTGTGACCTGCAGCCCAGTGTGATCCAGAGCTCAGAGAGTGAGTGCGACCTGCAGCCCAGTTTGGTGTGAGTGTGACCTGCAGCCCAGTGTGATCCAGAGCTCAGAGAGTGAGTGTGACCTGCAGCCCAGTGTGGTGTGAGTGTGACCTGCAGCCCAATGTGATCCAGAGTGTGAGTGTGACCTGCAGCCCAATGTGATCCAGAGTGTGAGTGTGACCTGCAGCTCAGTGTGGTGTGAGTGTGACCTGCAGCCCAATGTGATCCAGAGTGTGAGTGTGACCTGCAGCCCAATGTGATCCAGAGTGTGAGTGTGACCTGCAGCCCAATGTGATCCAGAGTGTGAGTGTGACCTGCAGCCCAATGTGATCCAGAGTGTGAGTGTGACCTGCAGCCCAGTGTGGTGTGAGTGTGACCTGCAGCCCAGTGTGATCCAGAGCTCAGAGAGTGAGTGTGACCTGCAGCCCAGTGTGATCCAGAGCTCAGAGAGTGAGTGTGACCTGCAGCCCAGTGTGATCCAGAGCTCAGAGAGTGAGTGTGACCTGCAGCCCAGACATTATCCTCAGGTGTTACTTTGTGTTGAGTCTTTGGTCTGTGTGTCATTGTGTTGGGGACCCCAGTGTGTTACTTGGTGTTGAGTCTGTGTGTCATTGTGTTGGGGACCCCAGTGTGTTACTTTGTGTTGAGTCTGTGTGTCATTGTGTTGGGGACCCCAGTGTGTTACTTTGTGTTGAGTCTGTGTGTCACTGTGTTGGGGACCCCAGTGTGTTACTTTGTGTTGAGTCTGTGTGTCACTGTGTTGGGGACCCCAGTGTGTTACTTGGTGTTGAGTCTGTGTGTCACTGTGTTGGGGACCCCAGTGTGTTACTTTGTGTTGAGTCTGTGTGTCACTGTGTTGGGGACCCCAGTGTGTTACTTTGTGTTGAGTCTGTGTGTCACTGTGTTGGGGACCCCAGTGTGTTACTTTGTGTTGAGTCTGTGTGTCATTGTGTTGGGGACCCCAGTGTGTTACTTTGTGTTGAGTCTGTGTGTCATTGTGTTGGGGACCCCAGTGTGTTACTTTGTGTTGAGTCTGTGTGTCATTGTGTTGGGGACCCCAGTGTGTTACTCTTGCTATGAGCTTGCATTGAGTTGTTCCTTTCCTTGCAGGTGTACTCGAGTCCTGGTGCTTTGTGTTTCCTATCTGGCCTTTCTTGTCTCCTCCCAAGACAAAGGTAAGATCCAGAGGGGTGGTGAGGGGGGAAGGGGTCGTCTCTCTAATTCAATGGGATGGGGGTGGTCTCAAACAAAACTTGGCATAGGAAGTGTTCTCACTAATTCCATGGATGGGGGTCTGTTCTGACTCATACCCTATAATGGGGGGGCTGGGATCACTCATGCTTTGCCAAAAGTGGGCTGTGGGCAGGAATTTGTTTTGTATTGTGTACACTGGATCATGTGCATGCTGGGAGTTTATGTGAGTGTCACAAATAAAGGGTAATAATAAAGTGCCCTGTCCTGGCTAGATGTGACCCGCTCCCTATAGCTCAGTACCCGGTGCTAGATGTGACCCGCTCCCTATAGCTCAGTACCTGGTGCTAGATGTGACCCGCTCTCTATGGCTCAGTACCTGGTGCTAGATGTGACCCGCTCCCTATAGCTCAGTACCCGGTGCTAGATGTGACCCGCTCTCTATTGCTCAGTACCTGGTGCTAGATGTGACCCGCTCCCTATAGCTCAGTACCCGGTGCTAGATGTGACCCGCTCCCTATAGCTCAGTACCTGGTGCTAGATGTGACCCGCTCTCTATGGCTCAGTACCTGGTGCTAGATGTGACCCGCTCCCTATAGCTCAGTACCTGGTGCTAGATGTGACCCGCTCTCTATGGCTCAGTACCTGGTGCTAGATGTGACCCGCTCCCTATAGCTCAGTACCTGGTGCTAGATGTGACCCGCTCCCTATAGCTCAGTACCCGGTGCTAGATGTGACCCGCTCTTTATAGCTCAGTACCTGGTGCTAGATGTGACCCGCTCCCTATAGCTCAGTACCTGGTGCTAGATGTGACCCGCTCCCTATAGCTCAGTACCCGGTGCTAGATGTGACCCGCTCCCTATAGCTCAGTACCTGGTGCTAGATGTGACCCGCTCTTTATAGCTCAGTACCTGGTGCTAGATGTGACCCGCTCCCTATAGCTCAGTACCTGGTGCTAGATGTGACCCGCTCCCTATAGCTCAGTACCTGGTGCTAGATGTGACCTGCTCTCTATAGCTCAGTACCTGGTGCTAGATGTGACCCGCTCTCTATGGCTCAGTACCTGGTGCTAGATGTGACCCGCTCCCTATAGCTCAGTACCTGGTGCTAGATGTGACCCGCTCCCTATAGCTCAGTACCTGGTGCTAGATGTGACCTGCTCTCTATAGCTCAGTACCTGGTGCTAGATGTGACCCGCTCCCTATAGCTCAGTACCTGGTGCTAGATGTGACCCGCTCCCTATAGCTCAGTACCTGGTGCTAGATGTGACCCGCTCCCTATAGCTCAGTACCTGGTGCTAGATGTGACCCGCTCTCTATGGCTCAGTACCTGGTGCTAGATGTGACCCGCTCTCTATGGCTCAGTACCTGGTGCTAGATGTGACCCGCTCCCTATAGCTCAGTACCTGGTGCTAGATGTGACCCGCTCTCAGTACCTGGTGCTAGATGTGACCCGCTCCCTATAGCTCAGTACCTGGTGCTAGATGTGACCCGCTCTCAGTACCTGGTGCTAGATGTGACCCGCTCTCAGTACCTGGTGCTAGATGTGACCCACTCCCTATAGCTCAGTACCTGGTGCTAGATGTGACCCGCTCTCAGTACCTGGTGCTAGATGTGACCCACTCCCTATAGCTCAGTACCTGGTGCTAGATACAAGGTCTGCTCATGGTCGGTTCTGTTTTCTCTCATGTGGGTCCTGCCCATATCACATACACTTTACTGTGTGTCTATTTCTGCCGTCTCACATGTGCACTATCTCATTTTGTTTGAATCTCTTGTTGCACAGAGTGAGCTATTTAAGGATTATAGCAGGAATTGATGGCCGGGGGGTGGGGCGAGACTTGTGGTGCCCCACACTGTGCACTTCTCACACTCTTTCTTTCTGTTTTCTCAGGACCTACTTCCATAGTATAATTGGATAAACCCATCTATTGCTATTTAGCTCAGTCTGTGTTATGATAGATAGATATTTACTTTAATGTAGATTTTTTTTTGTATGACCCTAGGGTATTGTTTTTGGCTACTCGGTCGGATGTATGTTTCTGGGGGGTTTGTAACCGTGCTAGGAGCTCTGTATCTCTTGTATATTTGGATATTAATGTTTATTATACGGTGTTGCACTGTGGATGATACCCATGATTAGTAGTCTATACTATGGCCATGGTGTCTCTTATTGTTCGGTAGGTCATTTACTGGTTGGAGCTGTTGATTAGATGCCAGGTAGGTCCACTAGATCAGAAATAATTTATGTGTCCGCTAAACAAAAAAACAGAAAAAGGGGCTAAAGAGATAAGTAATATACAATGTGAGCCGTGAGAGCATTGCCACAAAAATAATAATGATCTTAATATAGGAAATGTGATAGGTAAGGGAGCATAGGATGGTATAAAGAATGTACAAAGGTGTTGGGTCAAGCTAGAGTGATTAGGATGGGTGTAGATCGGGCTTACTTGGAGGACAATATTATCTTCTTTAGAGAGGATGAAGAGATGCCTTCTGACAAAGGAAGTCAATCTGAAGATTTCTACCATTGCACGGCTCAACACCATTAAATAAGCTATCGGTTAAATGCTGACATCTTCTAAAGTCTCCTTCATTACCTCGGCTTGGGGAGTACCGAAATTTGTACCATCATTTAACCCTGTAGCTAGTAAGGCGCCTTAAACATCTGTGTTGGGGCCTATAGACCTATAATGGAAATGGTAGAGCGTTCATCACATTTGACATTTATTAGTATGAAATCTCTCATCCCAAAATGCTTTGGAAGCAAAACCAACCAGTAAGTCATTATAAAGGAGGATTCAGAAATAGGAAAGTCCTGCAAAAAATATTAGTAAAAGTTCACATGTAGATTTGTACACTTTAAGTGTGAGGTTTATTAAATAAAACATTATCCGAAATGATATTGAAACAAAGGTAATATTCATATAAGTCTAGTAGTTGGCACATTCAGCGTATTCACAGCAAATGCCCCATTGTATTGTCCCAGACTATCCCAGTTTTGGGGGTATTGTCAATGTACCCTGTGCCAAGTGGAGGATTCGGAAGTTAATGGCTCATTTGAGCATCTTCCTCTCTTCATGTGGTTTCAGTTCTAAGACAGACTCCTTAGTAAGCATTCCTAGAGGTACAGGCTGTGACACGGTCCTAGGAATGTAAAGAATTACAAACCTGTCTCCATGGTCCTGCAGGGAGTGACTTGGAAAACAGATCTAATATGGGGGAGAAACCAGCTCTGATAGAAGCACAAAAATGTTTGTTCATGTATCCCAAAATGGGCATGTTGGGAAACGCCATTTAAACAATTCAGTGGTTTCGGAATTCAAGGTAAAAGAGCATATATCCTGTTTATTGTTTAGTTGTTCAGTTGTGTCCGACTCTCTGGGACATTATGGACCTCAGCACATTGCCAGCCACTGCCCCTCTCAACCCCCTCAAGCTCATGTTCATTGCTCCAAAGTGTTCCATTTATGTACTATTAAATAAATATTTTTCTTTTAGAAATGTCTAAATTTCATGAAGTTCTTATGGCTTCTTCCTTTAATCTATTCCCATTGGTTGGGTGCCCACTTTAGAGTGATTGTTATCTAAAGCAATTCCAGAAATGCAACATAGATTACAGAGGAAGGCTGTATGAGCCTCATCTGACATCATGACCTGTCTTGGGATTTGATCCTATATCTCCTCCGTGACCTTAAGTGATCCAAACTCTTCATGGTGCATCCTACAATGAGGAATGTATGTAGTCTGGTGTCTACATGAGATGTTCTGGGCTAAAGTCGTGTTGATATCCAGACTCTATCATAACTTTTAGGTTGTTCTTTGCCAAAAAAGATGTAAGAAATATTAAGATATTGTGGCCGTATATTCACTATAAATATATTGCGACTTAAAGTGAAAATGAACTAAACAAATACTCTCAGGAAATAAATGCCCATTACACATAGTGGTTTGTGAACATTAACAATACTATTGTTACTGCATTGGAAGAGTCCAAATATAATAACATTAAATATTCCACTTGCTAAGTAATTAATAAGCCACAATAAAATGTAACTTTTATTGTAAATATAAAAATACAAGTTACCTCCTTTTTGTGTTTTTGCCTTATAGGTTATATAAGGATTATTCCATCTTTATAACAACAGTAAAAGTTAAATCTTAAAGTGGCTTAATAATGACTTAAAAAGTTGAGTATTTATTACCATTGTATTTTGGACTCTTTCAGTACTATAATAATACTATTGTAATATCTATAATCAACCTAGACTTGTTCAACGTTAGATAATTATAAGTTCATTTTAGGACAATAAACATATATTCCTAGTTTTATTTCAAATCCTAAATCTACAGGTATCTTGCATAAGTAAGCCCACTTTACATTTGTAGAAGTCCTGAAGGGCGCCCGGGGCCATCTCTTTTGGTATTTCGGAGTTTTTGACCTGAGACAAGCCGCAACAAGATCTTTCTTGTAAGACTTTATGGTTGTGTTTCCTAAGGGGAATACGTGTTGCTCACTAGCAGGCTACCAATTCTTACGGAGATACATAATATACAATATATTTTCCGATGTTCCTGAACCATTTGTTTTTTTTACTTTTAGGTAGATGGTGGAAACCTCAAATAAAATGTTTTGGTTTGCTTGGTGTTATAGGGAGATTTCCTTTTGTAGGTTATTTATAGGGGGAGTTTAAGCATCTCCCAGGTTTAAAAGTCCTACATAAAATTATAAACCTGTTTGATTGGCCGTTGTAGCAGGAGGACGCCGAGGCAGAGTGATGTTTGTTTGTACTCTGATTTATCAAAGAAGGCGCAAGTATAGCATTCAATGTATGGTCAGAAGGTCTTTCTAATATTGTTGGTGGAAGCTCAAGTGATGTGTTCAAGTTTATGTTATTCTCTAGATGATACTTGGTTTCCAATATGTTTGGCCAATATGACTGAAATACCTTCAGAGTTATGTGGTGTAACACTGGACAGTGCTTTAGGGTATCATCTAATGGCGAAGTTAATCTACATTTAATAGCTTTTCTATATTAATGGACTGAGTGCTTGGGCTGTTTATAAAAATGATTTACCACAAAATTAGAACCAAAATCTTTATCTCCTAATACAAATATTAGATTGTCTTTGTCCATAGACACTTGTGAGCAATACTCTTTATAAGGAGCATGAGATAAGATCCACACCATTGGTAAGGAATTCATTTCTAGGTCTCCAGGCAGTACAAATTACACACATAGATGCCTTGACAGAAGGGCTAAGCGCTCTGCAACAAAGTTGAAACAAAATCCTGTAATTCAATGCAGCATGTGCCCCAAGATTCACTAAGCTTCGCCACAGCTTCCAGCCCCTGCCATGATTAGTGAATCTGAAGTTTGTTTGTTTTTCACTTTTCGTCGGTTCTCTCTGTTTAGGACTAGTAACAGTTAATAGAAAACTTTGGGCTCATCAATCCCAAAAAAGTGCCTAATAATCTCATTGGTTTTTGCCATTGTCCTTTCAATGAATGGCGTCTTTGTTCGCTTGTTGCTGGGTAGATCTCAAGTCTCTCTGCTCTTTTATTACAGCAGGTGGAATTACCCGACAAGCCAAAAGAATCTTTTTACCACAAATTGCCTGTTCAGTTGGTGATAAATAATCTTCCAGAAATGTTGTATCCAGTATAGATCTAGAATCTGCTCCCATACGGTGTGTTTAAGGAATGGACTCCATTATTTGTGTCTAAGAAC
Organism: Discoglossus pictus; assembly: GCA_027410445.1. Taxonomy (NCBI): domain Eukaryota; kingdom Metazoa; phylum Chordata; class Amphibia; order Anura; family Alytidae; genus Discoglossus; species Discoglossus pictus. Next base: position 120,073,424 of record CM050173.1, read on the forward strand.
AAATACATGGAGCAGTATCCATCCTTGGCTCTTTCTTGTTCAGTAATGACAATGTCTTGGTGCCGGTGTCACTACATTTTAAGAACGGAGTATATGGAGAAAGCTCTATAGACACTGGATTATGTAGCGCTACGGAATATGTTGGCGCGTTGCGGATAAACCATGATAATAATAGTATGGCGAGTGTGAGGTAATAGCGTTTAGGATAATGGGAAATAGAAAATAAAGAGCCTCGTTCAATTGAGCCGTTCGGGAGATCCGGGCTCGCAAGTAGACGTTGCAACTTATTTTGCTATTCAATTGGCTTTCGTTTGCGGGCTCCAATCGAGTTACGGGCTCCGAGCTGCGATTCATTGCGATTTGTAAAATCGCAAGTTAATGCCCCCCCCCAAGCCTTTGATCTTTCACTGTCGCAACGCTAAAATCGTAAATCACTATTCAATTGCTCCGATTTCCCCCTCGCTAACCACTCCGTCAAGCCCGTAAATGGCAAAAATTTAATCACAGGTTACTGGTACCAAGGAGGTCACGCAAAGGGCTTAATGACAAATCAGAGCACTGTAAATGCAAATATAAATACTCTACTGTACTTTTATTAAAAGGGAAAGTTGTGTTAGGATTAATAGCACAGCATTCTCAAGCCCGCAAATCGCCAGAATAAAAAAAAAATTTCATGTTAAATTTCTGTCCAAAGTCCTATGGGCTTCACTTACGACTTACGGGCTTGGAGGTTTGTCATGATGACGATATCTGTTTCCATTGGCTGTTTCTACATCGGGAGTTACCGGCTTGCTCCCCTAACATGTTCAAGCCCGCAAATGCTATGTCCGATGGCATGGTGATCCGTTTTTCGCGACTGGCGCCTAATTTGCGGGCCCTGCCAATTGAATAGCATCATAAGAGTAGAGCAACAGGAGCACGCAACTCAATCGCACGCATTTGGCTGTCTATGATCGAGTTGCGAGCCCCGAATTGAATGGCGCCCAAAGTCATGAAGTATATAACAGTGTAGGGTAACATGAAGCAGAGTATGAAGTAACCAAATATAGACTGTAGAGTAACATGGAGTAGCGTATTAAATCACAAGTAAATATAGAGCAACAGGAAGTAGAGTATGAAGTAACCTAATGTACAGAGGGTAGGATAACAGGGAGCAGAGTATGAAGTATCCAGATTGTAGGAGAACATGGCGCCCGTGGAGTGATTCATTGCGTTCTTATATATCTCAGGAACATAAATTGGAAAATGAGCAGAAAAGAATAAGAAACCGGATCCAAAATCCAATATTTACGGCCTGGTCCTTGGAAGGACTAGATTATTTTCTGAAAGTAGAATGCTTTTCTTGTATTATTTCTTATGGCTCAGCCAATACCCGTTGTTGTTATTATTATTATAGATTTCTAATAACATTAGGAAGATGACAAAAATGTCTCATGCCGTTAAATCATTAAGATAAGGCTATATTAATACAAGAAAAAAACTACAGGAAAATATAACCATTGTGGATATGTCTTACTTCTTTATGTGATATCCCAAGACGTTTGCTCCAATCTTGAGAGCTACAATTTGTAGTAAACAACTGAAAAGCTGAAAAAACAATAGGACATGTCTGTATTTAGAGTGTATTCAGGTTGATTGGTAATTATCCATTGACATGTACAGAATATTAACTTCCAAGATGAGGAGTTTTTGATATTTTTATTTATATATACCTTCCCTTTCATATAGACTGTAATAATATCCCTGAGGAAGTCCTATTTGGATGAAGCATGTTGGGGTTTAAACCCTCTCTGCGTTGTGTATACTTGGGCCTGAGCTTTGGACATATATTTAGTTTTTTTTTTTTGACTTGTTGAGTAAATATTTTTTTTTTTTTTTACTACCCCGGCAGATCTTGAATTGCTCTCCTCCCTTCCATGTTGTTTTTACTTTTTTCGTCATACAAATGGAAACTTCTAGAATGCTTAAAGCTGATCTATTAATTGGTTAAAACAAGTAAGTGACTTTATTGCCCCTTCAGTCTCTGATTATGAATCATTTCTTGTTGGTGACTTCAAGATCTTTGAACAATCCTTGTGAAAGTTGCTATTGCTCATGCCATTCCTTGCTCGTATTCAGCCATCCAAGTATATTCTGGCAGTCAGGTGGTTAATGTTCTTTATAGCGGTTGGTTTATGTTTTTGTACTAAAAGTATTATATATATAAATATATATATTGTTCCTCAAGTCAATGCTCTCTTTCTCCTCCCGATCCTTTCTTACCTGGTTAGGCGCACGGTATATATGGTTATCACTAAGACTTGTGTTCCCCGAAACGTATCGAGTTCTTAGGGGGATGTTGTGGTCATGAGGGCCATTTTGGGCAATGGTTGGGATACTGAGGAGGCAATTTGTGGTACTAGATAAGAGCTATGGGAATCCATTATGACAAGGGTTAAATGGCTGAATTAATTTGGAGAAAAACATTTCATTATATGTGTTTAGAACAGTTACATTAGGAAGAAATGGAATGGGTTAACATGTCCTCCTCTGTGGTACAAAAGTGTGATTAATAAAACATACCTTAGAGAAATGGTGGTTAGGCCAATGGGGGTATTTAGTCTACAGCACTGTCTGATGTGGATATCCTAACCCAAATAAAATATTAGGAAATGCTTAAGTAGAATCGGCAGCTTGATACAGTGGAATTAGTAACCTGTGATCCAGTGGAATTGGTAACCTGTGGTACAGTGGAATTGGTAACCTGTGGTACAGTGGAATTGGTAACCTGTGGTACAGTGGAATTGGTAACCTGTGATCCAGTGGAATTGGTAACCTGTGGTACAGTGGAATTGGTAACCTGTGGTACAGTGGAATTGGTAACCTGTGGTCCAGTGGAATTGGTAACCTGTGGTACAGTGGAATTGGTAACCTGTGATCCAGTGGAATTGGTAACCTGTGATCCAGTGGAATTGGTAACCTGTGATCCAGTGGAATTGGTAACCTGTGATCCAGTGGAATTGGTAACCTGTGATCCAGTGGAATTGGTAACCTGTGATCCAGTGGAATTAGTAACCTGTGGAATTAGTAACCTGTGATCCAGTGGAATTAGTAACCTGTGATCCAGTGGAATTAGTAACCTGTGGTATAGTGGAATTAGTAACCTGTGGTACAGTGGAATTAGTAACCTGTGGTACAGTGGAATTAGTAACCTGTGGTACAGTGGAATTAGTAACCTGTGATGCAGTGGAATTAGTAACCTGTGATGCAGTGGAATTAGTAACCTGTGATCCAGTGGAATTAGTAACCTGTGATCCAGTGGAATTAGTAACCTGTGATCCAGTGGAATTAGTAACCTGTGATCCAGTGGAATTAGTAACCTGTGATCCAGTGGGATTAGTAACCTGTGATCCAGTGGGATTAGTAACCTGTGATCCAGTGGGATTAGTAACCTGTGATCCAGTGGGATTAGTAACCTGTGATCCAGTGGGATTAGTAACCTGTGATCCAGTGGAATTGGTAACCTGTGGTACAGTGGAATTGGTAACCTGTGATCCAGTGGAATTAGTAACCTGTGGTACAGTGGGATTGGTAAAAACATACCTTAGAGAAATGGTGGTTAGGCCAATGGGGGTATTTAGTCTACAGCACTGTCTGATGTGGATATCCTAACCCAAAGAAAATATTAGGAAATGCTTAAGTAGAATCGGCAGCTTGATCCAGTGGAATTGGTAACCTGTGATCCAGTGGAATTGGTAACCTGTGATCCAGTGGAATTGGTAACCTGTGATCCAGTGGAATTGGTAACCTGTGATCCAGTGGAATTGGTAACCTGTGATCCAGTGGAATTAGTAACCAGTGGGATTAGTAACCTGTGATACAGTGGAATTAGATGGACAGCCAATATTCATGTATTCATGAATTACTGACCTATCATTTCCTATCTTTATTACCCGAGGGTGGCTCCTATATCTCTGATCAGTAAAATAATAATTAGGTTAGACTTATTGCCAAATTATTTAGCACCTAATTACAATTTGGTACAACCGTTCAGTTCCTCCGTGGGAAGGTGACTGCGCCATGTTGCTAGGGCAGTATTCTGCTACAAGATAAGGAATGGCATTTTTTCTACTGATTAGTTTGACGTGGGAGAGGAGAAGGAATGCTCGTTAACTTTGTGCTGAGCTCAGCTCATTATTGTGCTTCAAGTGCTCTCTTGTTGCTCTGAGAAGGAGAGGGCATCTGGGAATGGCGCAGATTCGCCCGCTTCTAGTCTTACCTTTGCGTGATCTGTAAGTCAGCGCAAACCTGACCTACACCGCAAGACGATGGGAACAAAGTACCCGGTTGTCCAAATGTTCATGATCTCCCTTGTGACTCAATTGCTTGACCCCTGATGGTGGACATTTGCGGGCTTGGGCGAATTGTAGCAATTGAATAGCGATTTGCAATTTTAGCAATCGTAACTTGTGAAAGATCACAGGTTTCGGGAGGCTGTACGTTACGGGTTCAAGGCTGTAACACGTTCGGAACCCGCAAAAAGACGCCAATTGAATAGCAAATTAACTTACGGGCTCCAGTAACTTACAATTGCTCAATTGAATCGGGCTCCTAGTATTTCTGATGCATTTTAATTTTTTTTTGTACCCTCCCAAAACGGAATGTCTTATAAACTATTTTTTTGACAACATGTTTTCTAGTCCTAGAATACAATAGTATGTTGGTGGGTGAAATCTTGGGGGTGTGTGTGAGCTTGTGGGGGTGTGTGTGTGAGCTTGTGGGGGTGTGTGTGTGAGCTTGTGGGGGTGTGTGTGTGAGCTTGTGGGGGTGTGTGTGAGCTTGTGGGGGTGTGTGTGTACCTGGGGGGGGGGGGGGGGTGTGAGCTCGTGGGTGTGTGTGTGTGTGTGAGCTCGTGGGTGTGTGTGTGTGTGAGCTCGTGGGTGTGTGTGTGAGCTCGTGGGTGTGTGTGTGAGCTCGTGGGTGTGTGTGTGAGCTCGTGGGTGTGTGTGTATTTGGGTGTGTGTGTGAGCTCGTGGGTGTGTGTGTGTGAGTTAATGGGGGTGTGTGTACTTGGGGGTGGGGGTGAGCTCGTGGGGGTGTGTGTACTTGTGGGGGTGGGGGTTAGCTCGTGGGGGTGTGTGTGTGTGAGCTCGTGGGGGTGGGGGTGAGCTCGTGGGGGTGTGTGTACTTGTGTGAGCTCGTGGGGGTGTGTGTGAGAGCTCGTGGGGGTGTGTGTGAGCTCGTGGGGGTGTGTGTGTGTGTGTGTGAGCTCGTGGGGGTGTGTGTACTTGTGGGGGTGTGTGAGAGCTCAACGGGGGTGGGGGTGAGCTCGTGGGGGTGTGTGTGAGCTTGTGGCGGTGTGTGCGCAAATGAGATGACCCCACTTTTAATGATGTATCCTTTGAGGATAATAAGTGTTGTATTATATTAAAGGGCAGTAATAATATGGTGCACGGATGGCCATGATTAAACAAGTGGGATAGCGTGAGATCGGCCCCGAGCCATTTTCTGGACATATTAATGTGAATCCCATAACATGCGATATTAAGGAAGATACCAAATTAGCAATATTATGCGCTGTGTAAGCCATGAGCACGGGCCAAATCGCAAGACTCTCTATGTACAGGAATTCATTTTGTGTTTGTTAAATCACTTCCTGAGAGCTAAATCATGAGGGTATGTGATGTGGCGAGAGTGCTGGGTCAGGAGGGACAAAAAGCCTTTATAGAGACTATTAGATAAGATTGAACTAGAAACAATGCCCCTCCCCCTCATTGACTCAGAAGCAGGCCCCTTGCATCAGTCACTGCAAGTAATGTAAATACCCCTATCACTCACACACACACAATTGTGGGCCTTTCTCTTGGAGACTGCCTGCCTGTCCTGGGCCTTTCTCCTGGAGAGTGCCTGCCTGTCCTGGGCCTTTCTCCTGGAGAGTGCCTGCCTGTCCTGGGCCTTTCTCCTGGAGAGTGCCTGCCTGTCCTGGGCCTTTCTCCTGGAGAGTGCCTGCCTGTCCTGGGCCTTTCTCCTGGAGAGTGCCTGCCTGTCCTGGGCCTTTCTCCTGGAGACTGCCTGCCTGTCCTGGGCCTTTCTCCTGGAGACTGCCTGCCTGTCCTGGGCCTTTCTCCTGGAGACTGCCTGCCTGTCCTGGGCCTTTCCTGCCTGTCCTGGGCCTTTCCTGCCTGTCCTGGGCCTTTCCTGCCTGTCCTGGGCCTTTCCTGCCTGTCCTGGGCCTTTCTCCTGAAGACTGCCTGCCTGTCCTGGGCCTTTCATGCCTGTCCTGGGCCTTTCTCCTGAAGACTGCCTGCCTGTCCTGGGCCTTTCATGCCTGTCCTGGGCCTTTCTCCTGGAGAGTGCCTGCCTGTCCTGGGCCTTTCTCCTGGAGAGTGCCTGCCTGTCCTGGGCCTTTCTCCTGGAGAGTGCCTGCCTGTCCTGGGCCTTTCTCCTGGAGATTGCCTGCCTGTCCTGGGCCTTTCTCCTGGAGATTGCCTGCCTGTCCTGGGCCTTTCTCCTGGAGACTGCCTGCCTGTCCTGGGCCTTTCTCCTGGAGACTGCCTGCCTGTCCTGGGCCTTTCTCCTGGAGACTGCCTGCCTGTCCTGGGCCTTTCTCCTGGAGACTGCCTGCCTGTCCTGGGCCTTTCCTGCCTGTCCTGGGCCTTTCCTGCCTGTCCTGGGCCTTTCCTGCCTGTCCTGGGCCTTTCCTGCCTGTCCTGGGCCTTTCTCCTGAAGACTGCCTGCCTGTCCTGGGCCTTTCATGCCTGTCCTGGGCCTTTCTCCTGGAGAGTGCCTGCCTGTCCTGGGCCTTTCTCCTGGAGACTGTCTGCCTGTCCTGGGCCTTTCTCTTGGAGACTGTCTGCCTGTCCTGGGCCTTTCTCTTGGAGACTGCCTGCCTGTCCTGGGCCTTTCTCCTGGAGACTGCCTGCCTGTCCTGGGCCTTTCTCCTGGAGACTGCCTGCCTGTCCTGGGCCTTTCTCCTGGAGACTGTCTGCCTGTCCTGGGCCTTTCTCCTGGAGACTGTCTGCCTGTCCTGGGCCTTTCTCTTGGAGACTGTCTGCCTGTCCTGGGCCTTTCTCTTGGAGACTGCCTGCCTGTCCTGGGCCTTTCTCCTGGAGAGTGCCCGCCTGTCCTGGGCCTTTCTCTTGGAGACTGCCTGCCTGTCCTGGGCCTTTCTCTTGGAGACTGCCTGCCTGTCCTGGGCCTTTCTCTTGGAGACTGCCTGCCTGTCCTGGGCCTTTCTCCTGGAGAGTGCCCGCCTGTCCTGGGCCTTTCTCTTGGAGACTGCCTGCCTGTCCTGGGCCTTTCTCTTGGAGACTGCCTGCCTGTCCTGGGCCTTTCTCCTGGAGAGTGCCTGTCTGTCCTGGGCCTTTCTCTTGGAGAGTGCCTGCCTGTCCTGGGCCTTTCTCCCGGAGAGTGCCTGCCTGTCCTGGGCCTTTCTCCCGGAGACTGCCTGCCTGTCCTGGGCCTTTCCTGCCTGTCCTGGGCCTTTCTCTTGGAGACTGCCTGCCTGTCCTGGGCCTTTCCTGCCTGTCCTGGGCCTTTCTCTTGGAGAATGTCTGCCCCAGATCTCTCCCATGGAGAATGTCTGTCTAATCCTGGGCCTTTCTTCTAAACAAGATTTGTCTCTGTGTCTCTTTTCTTTTCAATAAGGATTATCGCCTCCTGAAGTGTCAGATGTCTTGAGCTAACCCTTTGCTCTTTCTAACAATGGCTGAACATTCCAAGTGTAAAGGTTTGCCTGGGGGGATGTTCTTTGAGAGCGCGCCCAGCCCTGCACGCCAGACTCGGTCTCCTCTCTGTTAATAAGTCACCTGCATTTATTTCCTTAGAACAAAAGGACTTGTTTCCTCCATGACAGGTCTTATTCGGATCTAGCGAGTCACATTATTGCTCTTCTGGTCTCGTTTTTTACAGAAAATCCAAGTAGAATTTGTGTAAATAATAATCGGATCTCCAAGTGTCCGGGGGGGGGGGGGGGGGCCCTAATGTCTTGATCTGACGAGGCCGGTCTAGGGAAGTCCTGATGTCTTATATTATTTTTGCCCACGTAGTTCTCAAAAAATCATTGTTAGAAATAATCTTTGCATGTGCGGACCACCAAGACCACCAAGGACATGATTACCCATGAGTTAAAATGGCATTCAACTGATAAAGTACCCATATCTATCTCACCATAACTTTCCCTGTCCCTTTAAGTGTTTCTTGTATGTTTGTGAGTGGGATCCGCGTCCGTCCGTATCTGTCGCCAACAGACATTTTACGTCCAACTATTTGAAGCCTCTGGAATAATGTTCTTGGTAATTGCTTCTGTTTGATGGATCCAACAGACGTCCGTTCTCCTGTCCTGACTCGGAGCCAAAACTAGCGGGAAATGCCTGGAGGATGTTTCCAAGGACTTGGCCATGTTGGTCCTGACTCGGCTTTTTTTGCATTTCTTATTCTTGTAATTATGGGAAATACCTCACTTCCTTGAACACTTCACATAGGGCCATATGGTCTAATGGCCAGGCCTAGGGTAAGCGGCCTCCAGTGACGTTGCTAGTGTAGTGCCACACCATAATGTGACTTTGGGCTCCATCATCCTCTTTTGAGACCATTAGCCATTTTATTTTTGTTGTTTCTACAATATGAACATTGGTGATGCATGTACATAGTGTGTAGGTGTGTGTCTCGGACCCTTTCTCTAGTTGTGTACATAGTGTGTAGTTGTGTGTCTCGGACCCTTTCTCTAGTTGTGTAGGTGTGTGTCTCGGACCCTTTCTCTAGTGTTGTTGGTGTGTGTCTCGGACCCTTTCTCTAGTTGTGTAGGTGTGTGTCTCGGACCCTTTCTATAGTGTTGTTGGTGTGTGTCTCGGACCCTTTCTCTAGTTGTGTAGGTGTGTGTCTCGGACCCTTTCTCTAGTTGTGTACATAGTGTGTAGTTGTGTGTCTCGGACCCTTTCTCTAGTTGTGTAGGTGTGTGTCTCGGACCCTTTCTCTAGTGTTGTTGGTGTGTGTCTCGGACCCTTTCTCTAGTTGTGTAGGTGTGTGTCTCGGACCCTTTCTATAGTGTTGTTGGTGTGTGTCTCGGACCCTTTCTCTAGTTGTGTAGGTGTGTGTCTCGGACCCTTTCTATAGTGTTGTTGGTGTGTGTCTCGGACCCTTTCTCTAGTTGTGTAGGTGTGTGTCTAGGACCCTTTCTCTAGTGTTGTAGGTGTGTGTCTCGGACCCTTTCTCTAGTTGTGTACATAGTGTGTAGTTGTGTGTCTCGGACCCTTTCTCTAGTTGTGTGTGTGTGTGTCTCGGACCCATTCTCTAGTTGTGTACATAGTGTGTAGGTGTTTATCTAGGACCCTTTCTCTAGTTGTGTACATAGTGTGTAGGTGTGTGTCTAGGACCCTTTCTCTAGTTGTGTACATAGTGTGTAGTTGTGTGTCTCGGACCCTTTCTCTAGTTGTGTAGGTGTGTGTCTCGGACCCTTTCTCTAGTTGTGTACATAGTGTGTAGTTGTGTGTCTCGGACCCTTTCTCTAGTTGTGTACATAGTGTGTAGGTGTGTGTCTCGGACCCTTTCTCTAGTTGTGTGTCTCGGACCCATTCTCTACTTGTGTACATAGTGTGTAGGTGTGTGTCTAGGACCCTTTCTCTAGTTGTGTAGGTGTGTGTGTGTGTGTGTGTGTAGGTGTGTGTGTGTGTCTAGGACCCTTTATCTAGTTGTGTAGGTGTGTGTCTAGGACCCTTTCTCTAGTTGTGTACATAGTGTGTAGTTGTGTGTCTAGGACCCTTTCTCTAGTTGTGTGTGTAGATGTGTGTGCGTGTCTAGGACCCTTTCTCTAGTTGTGTGTAGATGTATGTCTAGGACCCTTTCTCTAGTTGTGTACATAGTGTGTAGGTGTGTGTGTGTCTAGGACCCTTTCTCTAGTTGTGTAGGTGTGTGTGTGTCTAGGACCCTTTCTCTAGTTGTGTAGGTGTGTGTGTGTCTCAGACCCTTTCTCTAGTTGTGTACATAGTCCCAGGTGTGTGTGTGTGTGTGTCTAGGACCCTTTCTCTAGTTGTGTACATTGTGTGTGTCTAGGACCCTTTATATAGTTGTGTAGGTGTGTGTGCGTCTCAGACCCTTTCTCTAGTTGTGTGTGTGTCTCAGACCCTTTCTCTAGTTGTGTACATAGTCCCAGGTGTGTGTGTGTGTCTAGGACCCTTTCTCTAGTTGTGTACATTGTGTGTGTGTGTCTAGGACCCTTTATCTAGTTGTGTAGTTGTGTGTGCGTCTCAGACCCTTTCTCTAGTTGTGTACATAGTCCCAGGTGTGTACTGGGGACTCTGTGTCTGTCATTATTAGCTCAGCTGAGATAATAATAACTTCCAAAGGGCGTGCTCCGATCTAAACTAATATGGTAACTGAAATGTAATTAGAAGGTAATTGTACGATAGTGACAGACGAGCACCGAGGGCTTTTCACTCTGTTCATTAGCACAACAGATGTTTAAAGTTTTAGTTCCACAAATGGAGCTCACAACCATACGCTGCGCAACGTAACATCCTCGCCTTTCTGATATAATGCAATGATTGTCATGCTGCTATTCTGAGGTACCACAATGCACACCCCAAAACCTTAGGTGCCACTTTGTACACTCAGTGTGCACCATACCTAAGGTACCTTAATGTTTATATTAACATGGCAGTCGTTGGAGTACATTGGTATATGTCACTGTGTTAGTCCTGGAGTACATTGGTATTTGTCACGGTGTTAGTCCCGGGGTACATTGGTATATGTCACTGTCTTAGTCCTGGGGTATATTGGTATATGTCACTGTGTTAGTCCTGGAGTACATTGGTATTTGTCACGGTGTTAGTCCCTGGGTACATTGGTATATGTCACTGTGTTAGTCCTGGGGTACATTGGTATATGTCACTGTCTTAGTCCTGGGGTACATTGGTATATGTCACTGTGTTAGTCCTGGAGTACATTGGTATATGTCACGGTGTTAGTCCCGGGGTACATTGGTATATGTCACTGTGTTAGTCCCGGGGTACATTGGTATATGTCACTGTGTTAGTCCTGGGGTATATTGGTATATGTCACTGTGTTAGTCCTGGAGTACATTGGTATATGTCACTGTCTTAGTCCTGGAGTACATTGGTATATGTCACTGTCTTAGTCCTGGGGTACATTGGTATATGTCACTGTGTTAGTCCTGGGGTATATTGGTATATGTCACTGTGTTAGTCCTGGGGTATATTGGTATATGTCACTGTGTTAGTCCTGGGGTACATTGGTATATGTCACTGTGTTAGTCCCGGGGTACATTGGTATATGTCACTGTCTTAGTCCTGGGGTACATTGGTATATGTCACGGTGTTAGTCCCGGGGTACATTGGTATATGTCACTGTCTTAGTCCTGGGGTACATTGGTATATGTCACGGTGTTAGTCCCGGGGTACATTGGTATATGTCACGGTGTTAGTCCCGGGGTACATTGGTATATGTCACTGTGTTAGTCCCGGGGTACATTGGTATATGTCACTGTCTTAGTCCTGGGGTATATTGGTATATGTCACTGTGTTAGTCCTGGAGTACATTGGTATTTGTCACGGTGTTAGTCCCTGGGTACATTGGTATATGTCACTGTCTTAGTCCTGGGGTACAGTGGTATATGTCACTGTGTTAGTCCCGGGGTACATTGGTATATGTCACTGTGTTAGTCCCGGGGTACATTGGTATATGTCACTGTGTTAGTCCTGGGGTACATTGGTATATGTCACTGTGTTAGTCCCGGGGTACATTGGTATATGTCACGGTGTTAGTCCCGGAGTACATTGGTATATGTCACGTGTTAGTCCTGGAGTACATTGGTATATGTCACTGTGTTAGTCCCGGGGTACATTGGTATATGTCACTGTGTTAGTCCTGGGGTACATTGGTATATGTCACTGTGTTAGTCCCGGGGTACATTGGTATATGTCACTGTGTTAGTCCTGGGGTACTCCTTTTTGTTTTTGTCTGTGTCTCTGTGTGTGTCTAGGTCTCTTTGTGTGTGTGTGTGTCTAGGTCTTTGTGTGTGTGTGTGTGTCTAGGTCTCTTTGTGCCTGTGTGTGTGTGTCTATGTCTCTTTGTGCCTGTGTGTGTGTGTGTGTCTAGGTCTCTTTGTGCCTGTGTGTGTGTGTCTATGTCTCTTTGTGCCTGTGTGTGTGTGTGTGTGTGTGTGTGTATGTCTCTTTGTGTCTGTGTGTGTGTGTCTATGTCTCTTTGTGCCTGTGTGTGTGTGTGTCTATGTCTCTTTGTGTCTGTGTCTAGGTCTCTTGCTACATATAATGGGATCGATAATGAAGATTAAGTGGCTTATAAAGGTCACCAGAGCCCCCGTATAGCAACACTGGACCATATGACGAGGTCACCATTATGTATTTGTTATATTACATGGTTACGGCCTCCTAGGTCAGGTGTAGCAGGGTGCGAAACCAAACGTGCAGCAAATGTTATATACGTGTGTGTATACATGTATGTGAGTGCGTGCAGTATAATGCGGCAGCCTTCTTATTGCTATATGTACACTTCTGGACATACTTTAGCCCCCCCCCCCCCGGTATATAAGTGTTTCTGCAGACCGTCTTGTTGTCTTCTCTTCCTATGGAGCCATTTGGGCCGCGGTGTCACATTTCGGAGCGGATGCGTTTGCTGCCCACACAAGTCTGTATTCGCCTCTTTGTATTGTAAGGTTTTCCGTCTTCGCCTTTGTATAACGGGCTCATTGTTCAGCTCCTCGGAGATCTGTCTGAGGTCGGGTTAAGAGCAAGATGTTGGATTATTTTATATTATTTTGTATTATTTCTGTCCGTCGGATGAGACATGAGAACCGTTATTTCCAACACGTTATTATCAGATATAACATTCGCAGCTGGTATTGTTTTTATTTGATTATTTCTTGGACTTCTCAGAAACTTATTTTGAAGATTTAAAGATTTTTTTTTTTTTTAATGCAGCTCAAATTCTGATTTCTAGAGAAATGAACCCCCCTCGACCCCCAAAAAGAAATCAGGTTTTCCGTTAAAACCTCAAAATCAGCTCCTTGGAAGTAAAAAGAACAATCTGTGCCCCAGAGACCAGCAGTGACCATTACTGAGGCCGCGGTGACCAGTACTGAGGCCAGCAGTGACCATTACTGAGGCCAGCAGTGACCATTACTGAGGCCAGCAGTGACCATTACTGAGGCCAGCAGTGACCATTACTGAGGCCAGCAGTGACCATTACTGAGGCCAGCAGTGACCATTACTGAGGCCAGCGGTGACCCATTACTGAGGCCAGCGGTGACCCATTACTGAGGCCAGCGGTGACCCATTACTGAGGCCAGCGGTGACCCATTACTGAGGCCAGCGGTGACCCATTACTGAGGCCAGCGGTGACCCATTACTGAGGCCAGCGGTGACCCATTACTGAGGCCAGCGGTGACCCATTACTGAGGCCAGCGGTGACCCATTACTGAGGCCAGCGGTGACCCATTACTGAGGCCAGCGGTGACCCATTACTGAGACCAGCGGTGACCCATTACTGCAATTATTTTATTTACAACAGCAACATATATATAGAGATAATTTTAGATAAAAAATTAATTTTATTGATAATCCTTAAAAAATGAAACCCTCAGCGCTACACAAGTTATGTATAATTGTTGGAAAAGTTGGGCACTAATGATAATATATAGACATAAGGAGCCTTTGGTCTACTTGTCTGATGAGACCTCATTGACCCCGGTCGTTCCCTTAAAACAAGAAATAATAAGCGACCAGTTTGAAACTAGGTAAATCAAGAATTCACATTCCCCTTTAACAGAGAGTGACGTATGTGCTCCACATGACCGGTTTCGCCTGTGCGGGTTAACAGCTACCTATCATCGTCTTGTGGAATTAATTTTGTTTACAGTTCATTGATGCAGTGGCATCTGTAATGGGATTGAGAGGGTTAATAAATAGGTTCCTCTGTGACTCTGTGGAGCCCATTTGTCAGGAAATAATACAAATTAGTTTAATTGGTTTCCTTTCGTTATCTCTCCAGCCGGGCTATGTGGCCTGACCACTCAAGATGGGAATATCCCTCACCCCTACAACGTACCCATATTATTAACTGACCCGCTGGTTAATTCCTCACCATGACACATTCTACCCCACCCTGTCTGTATCACGTATATAACCATCTACTGTAGAGTGTAAGCTCTCAAGACAAGCGACCTCTACTCCTTTTGTACCAACATGTGTACTGTGTCACAAACCTTCTGTATTCAGTGTATTTTTCACTTGTATTCAGTACTGCAGAAAACATCAGTGCTTTAGAAGTTAATAATGGAAATGATGGAAATAATGCTAATAATGGAAATAATACTAATAATGGAAATAATACTAATAATGGAACTAATAATGGTAATAATGCTAATAATGGAATTAATGCTAATAATGGAAATAATAATGGAATTAATGCTAATAATGGAAATAATGCTATTTATGGTAATAATGGAAATAATGCTAATAATGGAAATAGTAATGGTAATATCCCTTTTTGGAATCCACAGCTGGATGAGATTACTGATCTGACACAGAAATTATGCTAATGGCAATAAGGCTAATAATGGAAATAATGCGAATAATGCTAATAATGGAAATAATAATGGTAATAATTCTAATAATGGAAATAATAATGGTAATATCCCCCTTTTGGAATCCACAGCTGGATGAGATTATAATAATGGAAATAAGGCTAATAATGTAAATAATGCTAATAATGGAAATAATAATGGTAATATCCCCCTTTGGAATCCACAGCTGGATGAGATTACTGATCTGACACAGAAATGATAATAAATGAGAGATATTTGTCCTCAGGACTCTCCCCCTCACCTGTCTGGTTAATACCTGCCTATTATGGGGGAGTCGGCTGTATACCCGGCCAGATGTGAGCACATGCCAAGCTGAGCTGGGATTCCTGGGAAAGGTGTCAGTGAGCGAATCCCAACGGTATTTATGGCCGAGGTCACATTCCTGAGCCATCTCGGCCTCTTATCTTGTAGGCTGACAATTGCATGGCGTTACTGAAGCCCCGGAGCAACCTGGAGCCAAGCCCTCCTAACACTGGCTATACATCTCTTACCTCCTATACTAACACAAGTGGAATTTAACTCTAGAAATACTTACGTGTCATTTTATAATTTCAGTATCATTATTTAAATAGATAAGATTCTGGGAGTTTGCTTTAGTGTAATAATTATGTCAGTTTAATGGTGGCGTATATAATACTGTATATACCGACCTACATGTGATCTATAACGTACAGTCACTCTCTAATCATATCTGTATCAAGTGGACTTCTTCATATCGCAGGTAAAGATCTTTCATTAAACTCACAATCCACAGAAATATCTAAGTACAGACATAAAAGTGACTGCTGTTTTGTAATAAAAATGTGATTAACATCCCCTGTACAAATAGATAGATTGTACCTGCTATTTCCTTCATTTGTGTGTATTAGTTATTGGACATGCACTGTGCAGAAAGATATACCATAACTATAGAGTAGCTGTGTAACAACTGTACAACAACTATAGAGTAGCGGTGTAATAACTGTATAATAACTATAGAGTAGCTGTGTAATAACTGTATAATACCTATAGAGTAGCGGTGTAATAACTGTATAATAACTATAGAGTAGCTGTGTAATAACTGTACAATAACTATAGAGTAGCAGTGTAATAACTGTATAATAACTATAGAGTAGCGGTGTAATAACTGTATAATAACTATAGAGTAGCTGTGTAATAACTGTACAATAACTATAGAGTAGCAGTGTAATAACTGTATAATACCTATAGAGTAGCGGTGTAATAACTGTATAATAACTATAGAGTAGCAGTGTAATAACTGTATAATAACTATAGAGTAGCGGTATAATAACTATAGAGTAGCTGTGTAACAACTGTATAATAACTATAGAGTAGCGGTGTAATAACTGTATAATAACTATAGAGTAGCAGTGTAATAACTGTATAATAACTATAGAGTAGCGGTATAATAACTATAGAGTAGCTGTGTAATAACTGTATAACAACTATAGAGTAGCGGTGTAATAACTGTATAATAACTATAGAGTAGCTGTGTAATAACTGTATAATACCTATAGAGTAGCGGTGTAATAACTGTATAATAACTATAGAGTAGCTGTGTAATAACTGTACAATAACTATAGAGTAGCAGTGTAATAACTGTATAATAACTATAGAGTAGCGGTGTAATAACTGTATAATAACTATAGAGTAGCTGTGTAATAACTGTACAATAACTATAGAGTAGCAGTGTAATAACTGTATAATACCTATAGAGTAGCGGTGTAATAACTGTATAATAACTATAGAGTAGCAGTGTAATAACTGTATAATAACTATAGAGTAGCGGTATAATAACTATAGAGTAGCTGTGTAACAACTGTATAATAACTATAGAGTAGCGGTGTAATTGTATAATAACTATAGAGTAGCAGTGTAATAACTGTATAATAACTATAGAGTAGCGGTATAATAACTATAGAGTAGCTGTGTAATAACTGTATAACAACTATAGAGTAGCGGTGTAATAACTGTATAATAACTATAGAGTAGCAGTGTAATAACTGTATAATAACTATAGAGTAGCTGTGTAACAACTATAGAGTAGCTGTGTAACAACTGTATAATAACTATAGAGTAGCGGTGTAATTGTATAATAACTATAGAGTAGCAGTGTAATAACTGTATAATAACTATAGAGTAGCGGTATAATAACTATAGAGTAGCTGTGTAATAACTGTATAACAACTATAGAGTAGCGGTGTAATAACTGTATAATAACTATAGAGTAGCTGTGTAATAACTGTACAACAACTATAGAGTAGCGGTGTAATAACTGAATAATAACTATAGAGTAGCAGTGTAATAACTGTATAATACCTATAGAGTAGCGGTGTAATAACTGTATAATAACTATAGAGTAGCTGTGTAATAACTGTACAATAACTATAGAGTAGCAGTGTAATAACTGTATAATACCTATAGAGTAGCGGTGTAATAACTGTATAATAACTATAGAGTAGCAGTGTAATAACTGTATAATAACTATAGAGTAGCGGTATAATAACTATAGAGTAGCTGTGTAACAACTGTATAATAACTATAGAGTAGCGGTATAATAACTATAGAGTAGCTGTGTAATAACTGTATAATAACTATAGAGTAGCAGTGTAATAACTGTATAATAACTATAGAGTAGCGGTATAATAACTATAGAGTAGCTGTGTAATAACTGTATAACCACTATAGAGTAGCGGTGTAATAACTGTATAATAACTATAGAGTAGCTGTGTAATAACTGTACAACAACTATAGAGTAGCGGTGTAATAACTGTATAATAACTATAGAGTAGCTGTGTAATAACTGTACAACAACTATAGAGTAGCGGTGTAATAACTGAATAATAACTATAGAGTAGCTGTGTAACAACTGTATAATAACTATAGAGTAGCTGTGTAACAACTGTACAACAACTATAGAGTAGCGGTGTAATAACTGTATAATAACTATAGAGTAGCTGTGTAACAACTGTACAATAACTATAGAGTAGCTGTGTAACAACTGTACAACAACTATAGAGTAGCTGTGTAATAACTGTACAACAACTATAGAGTAGCGGTGTAATAACTGTATAATAACTATAGAGTAGCGGTGTAATAACTGTATAATAACTATAGAGTAGCTGTGTAATAACTGTACAACAACTATAGAGTAGCGGTGTAATAACTGTATAATAACTATAGAGTAGCTGTGTAATAACTGTACAACAACTATAGAGTAGCGGTGTAATAACTGTATAATAACTATAGAGTAGCGGTGTAATAACTGTATAATAACTATAGAGTAGCTGTGTAATAACTGTACAACAACTATAGAGTAGCGGTGTAATAACTGTATAATAACTATAGAGTAGCGGTGTAATAACTGTATAATAACTATAGAGTAGCTGTGTAATAACTGTAGAGTAGCTATATATCTATAGAGTTACTATACAACAAATATATCATGACTATAGAGTAGCTGTGTAATAACTGTACAATAACTGTAGAGTAGCAATGTATCTATAGGGTTACTATACAATATCTTTATCAGAACTATAGAGTAGCTGTATAACTATAGAGTAGCTATTCAATCTCTATACCGAGTGTGTATAGTGTAAATATAACTGCAGAAAAATGATACAACTGTACAATATCCATCCTGTAACTATACAATAATTATACAAAATCTACATAACAACTGTGCGTTACATGATTTGTTTTGATTTCTCCATCTCCCTTTTGGTTACAATAAAACACTACACAATGATGCTTTATTCAGACACATATTCGCTGTACTATACACCACTTTATCTAGTAAAGTAAAGCTTGGCCATGCTGGGTGGTTGGCGGCGCCAACTTGGAGTCTTATGTTGTACGATGTTTTGCTCGGCCATGCTGGTTGGTTGGCACCTTATGTTGTACGATGTTTTGCTCGGCCATGCTGGTTGGTTGGCGCCTTATGTTGTACGATGCTTTGCTCGGCCATGCTGGTTGGTTGGAGTCTTATGTTGTACGATGCTTTGCTTGGCCATGCTGGTTGGTTGGCG